>DWRA01000352.1:0-26640 GCA_018250295.1 Spathilepia clonius | reverse complement strand
AGTTCCGCCGTGACCACGATCCATGCAACTGGGTCGAAATATTGGCAATTAAGAAATCAAAACATCGTATCGTGAGTTCCCGTTACATAACAAAATGTATCAATTCCGCGATAATATAAGTCTATAATTACAAATTGTTGTTACATACCACAAATAGTTAGTAACTTATAGCAAAGTTTTACTTTTCTACCTTTTTAAGGCTTTATATTTAACTGGAACGCGTTGGTACGAATCAATCATCCGTAATTTGACGCAGAGGAAATGCTTTTTAACTTACCGTGATGTGGCACCCCGTTTCTTTTGGATTTAGCAGACGAAGGACGAGTCCTCTATTAACTTCCACTTCCACGAATATATTATTAAATACTATTTTTAGATGAAGAAAGAAAAAAAGTTTCAAGAGGTATGTTCGGTCTCCCACGCTAATCCGGATCGGAGTCCCACGCGTTTCTGATCAAGATTATGTGTGTATTATATCGCTCCATCTATTCCACTAATCGGCATTACAGGAACTTGGTCAATGATCCAAACTCTCCTTCAGGTGTGGGAAGGTACCCAGGTTTTATAGTAAAACATAAAAGGGTTACAGTCACAGCAAACCAGAAGATCACCTGTTTTTAAAAACAACACTTGGTACGACTTCAGAGGCACCATCACCACACCTGTTTCTGTCTTATTATAGTAGTAGCACTGTAGTAGGAGCACTGCAAAACATTTTTAACAAATGAGACTGTGGAGTTCCACCATAAAAGTACTTACTACCATATCTACGTATCTTTGTCTAAATTAAAGTGTAATTGAAAAAGTTACGACCACTTTCGTGCAATGAAATGATAAAAATAGTAAAGCAACTCTCAAATATTCTAGAATAATAAAGTCTCGTTAAAACTGCGCTCTATATTTTATACGTTCTTTGAAGTTATGAAAATATTCTCGAATAGCTGAAATACAAAAAAATATTCAAAACTAGTATTCGAAATGCTGGATATTTTTTACTTACTTTAATACAAGTGTTTGAAATATCATTTTTTAATGAATTAATACTCAATTTAATATGTAAGTTGTGATTATTGCTGTCGCCCTACCTTATTTATGCTGCTCCATCGATCTATGTTTTGCTTTATTTCCACGGAATTGAATTGCAAATGAACCGCTCCGAAGTGGTCAGCGATACTTGAGCCACTGCCAAAGTCAAAAGCCGCCCGTAAGCAAATAAGCTGGACTGCTCGAAAAATATTGCTCTTTGCGTCAGTTTACTGAATGAGCTATCGATCTTCTTCTGTTTGCCTTTCAGTACATTGGCTCGTCAAGCTTCCGTATTTGAGAAAAGCGAATATTTTGCGCTATTATACTACTTTTCAATTTTAAGTGTATCTTAAAGAATGAATAAATTGCAAAAAGTAGGTCTTTCAAATCGTAGTTTGAAAAATGAAAGACATAATTATTTGAAATAAAACTTTTATATCTAAAATTAGAAAACTCTTAATGTATGTATAAGAGTTTTGTACAGTTAACCCGAATGTTGTTATCTGTTGTGGTTTGTATGCAGATAGGTAACCTACTAGACTACTAAGTTTAAATTTTATACGCATAAGTTAACAAATAAGAGATTGGTTGAGACGGATTAAAATAGCATTTGTAGACGTAACATACCGTACGATTTATGAATATAAATATAATTTATAATAAAGGATGTGTTGATTATGTTAACGATTACTAAATTATATTTTGAGTTTCTACACAAAAATGAGAACAATAATAATAGATCCTCACAATATACGCTCGTGTTCATAAACAAAGGAGGAGCGCTGAGCTAAGCCACAAGCAATTGAAAGAGCCATCATAATTATGTACTCACACACTTGTTGCACGAAAATAATTCAAAAGAAGTCCTTTTCGCAATATGAATTAAACAGAACATTTCTCGTGCAAATTTTGTTCCGAAAAGTACGCTTGCATTTGCGTTCACATCGCATTAAGCATTGCTGGAACAAAAAAGAACAATTACAGAACCAGTGCGGGAGAACAATTTGCGCAGAGATTCTAAAAGATAGCGGCGCCAATCAATTTGGTTCCTTGAAATGGCGGACCGTGTAAATTTAACGAGAGGTATCCGTTGTTTATTTCGTGTTTCGCCTAATTGCGACGCTTTGAGTAAGATTGTTAACTGAATCGGTAGCTGCTCATCGCTGGTTTCGATTCACCGCCGAATTCATATCGGTAATTATTGGCTTCGTTCTTTTTAATATTGTTGAAAAATCGGTTTGGCTGTTACTTGACCCTTGTATTTATTTGGTTAAACATTTTTGATATTTTAACCATATTTATTTTTTAACATTGAGAGTACATTTTTTGGATTTGTTCCAATTTCTTCAAACTGATAATAAATATGCTATTAAAATAAGTGTTAAATTGTCACCACAAATTTATTGTTCTATTATAAACTCATGTTCTTAAACAATTTTTTATTTAAAATTTATTATCAGTATAAGCCAGTTTTATCCAAACACCTTTATAATTCAATACCTATAGACATTATTAATAAATAATTTAGACTTTTCAACGTAAATTTATAACTTATTTTGTATTATTTATTAAATAATTCCTTTACTTTTCGTATAATGAAGATAAATGAAAACAACGTGAAACATTCATTAAGCAGTGAAATTTATTATAATGGATATTAGCAATTATTTATCGAATCATATCAGCTATTAACACATTCTGAGACTCCGCCACAATAAACAGTTTGTAATATTTCCTGAACATCCGTTGAAACCGCCGTCTCGAATGTCTCCGCCATTCGTACCAAAACTCGACGCTGTTGATACCGAGCGTAATTTGTTACAGCCGCCATAATGGCGTGCATTTTAATTACTACTGTAACTCAAGCCAACTTGGGCTGTTCGCTCCCCCGGTTCCCGGTTATCCGGGATATACCCAAGTTGGAGTGATAAATAGTATTCCAGGGGCTCATACTAAATCACACCTTTATGAAAGGAACTGAATTAAGACGCTCTCGACAGGGAAATGCTTTAGTTCCATAAGACTTTAATGGTTGCTCGGAACTCTTAGTGTCCTACGGTCACTTCTGGGGATAAAGTGATGACGGGGATGAAGGAGACGTGGACTTTCTTAAGCTTATGAAATAACTTAGAAATATTCTAGTACAATCTGTATTTACTTTCGTTATTAATTTTAGTAACATTGATGATAGTAGGAATAAAAGTTAGATACAAAAATACTCTCATTTTCCACTACTAACCTGTAATTGTGGAAAACGCGATGAGGTGAGGTGAAACCAGTTCCCAGTAGTGGAAAATAATAAGGATTATAGATATAGTTATTTAGGTAAAATTGTTAAAAATATACCTGTACCGTTCTACGTTAATATTGGTCGTGGTACGTAGTACATATGACCAGTATGCATTAAACAATTTACTAATTATATTGCATTACCATTCTAAATCTTTGATCTTACTAGTAGAATAAGATTAATCAACAAGCTTAGGCTATTGTTCGCACATCAAAGATAATGAAGCCGGATTATAATAAAGTAGATTCCTGGATATTATAACATCGTTAACAATTACTGGTGTTTATGGGAAGTTATTTGAAATAGAATAACCATTCTGGTCCATATGTAAAGCTATATATATGGTTTATGCATATAATGTGTCACACGGGTAATATCTAGCAATACTTAGTCCAGTGAAGAACATAAGTTTCCTCTAAAAACACTGTTTAGTTTTTTTCATAGTAGAATATAGTATAGTATAAAACGAGCATCCAAGCAGTCCATATGATTGTAAGCGACTACTGTCATGGATATCAACCCTAGATAAGGTTAGGGTACTACCTGAGGTCGGCCTCGGATGCATTGCTAGCTCTGAAGAGTATGTTAAAACGCCTCGCTTGGTGTGTCTACTGTGTCTCCATTAGGCAGAACTAGGTGTGACGGTGGTGCCGGCGCAGTCGATCCACAAAGGATTCTACCACCTTCCAAATAGTTATAGTCAAGCGGTATACTTAATGCTATGGGTGACAGCAATGCATGCATATAATATTCGCAGAAACTATTTAGTCACTTTGTCGTCTCACAAATGCACGGGAGGGCCGGAAGTGGTGCTATTCAAAACCGACCATACACGCCGAGTATTATTTATACTCTGCTATTTATCTAAAATTTGTGAATTAGTAAAAAAAATCTGTATAATTTCTTCGCCTATCGCCTATCGCCTGCATCGTTTTCCAGTGTACCCAATACTCACTATACAAAAAACAATGTGATCCTGATATCTAGGAAAAATAAAATATCCCACTAATAATTATGTTCGTTACTGACATAATAATTAAAACACCACATAAACTAAATCTAAAACTTTTTACATTCATATGAGAGGATATTTAATAGTTTTAAAATAATATGAGACACATTTTTTAAATAATATGAGATATTAAAAAACGCATATTCACCCGAGAATAATATTTCACGCTACGCCACGGGTTCACAGTTCACGTTTGCTCTAATAACGCAAAGCAGTCATAATCATGCAGTTTTGAAATCATTCCTGCAAAACTATACAGTGTACGCTGTCGAGGATATGCAGAGAAATGCCAAGTGTTTTGAACCCGTTCCAAATATAAGTAAATGTGTTTAAACTCAGTCTAAACTTTAAAGAATGAAAAACATTTACTTCTTTGAAGAGAAGAAATAAATAATACGAAAAAAACACAATACTACAACATATATCCGACACGGATAAATAAAAGTAAAAAGAAAAAATTAAACAAGAAAAAAGGTGAATCAATCATGGATCATGGTCGCAAAAAAACATGTGTGGGTGTATTAAAATGTTTCTTTCTCCTATGTTAGTACTCTATAAAATCACATACAGATATTGTTTTTATATAATCTTGTTTAGAATTGATAGGCAGTAGAACCTCTTATATTTTGATTCTGGCTCCAGCACCTCACCTATTTCTGCCTAATAACCATAGCGTCAAACCCTGCTGTATATTGTCTCGAAGGGTCTGGTAAAGGAGACGAGGCGTTCCAACTTATTCCTTACGGATAACAACGCGTCTGTAGTCAACCAAACCTAGTGTATTTGCCTACAGATTTAGTACATTTGCGAGATCAATAAAAACACCATTTTAAATATTTCTAACAATATTACCACACATAAAAAGCTATATTCATCATACGAATATATCTCGCGTGGAGACCCGCTGCACGCGTTCGCTCTAATAACGTACGCAAAGCAGAAATAATCACGCACGTGTTATCCGGCCCTCGACCTCAAAACAGCTGCAGCGAATGCAAAAATATGTTTTGAAAATGTTTCTGTAAAGCCTGTACTGTGCGGGACGTGCAAATGATTCGTAGGACCAAGTGTTTTCAAAAGACGTGTAATAATCCTCATTCCTAAGTCGCTGTAGAAGCAGTCAGCGCTTTGACTATAATGTTTTGTTTTGAAGTGCTGTTCTGCGCTATGGAAAAAAATAATGAGTTTTACACAATAATTATTGTGAAATCATTCATTTTATTCCTTTTCATAAATATACCTGCATTGTTTATTATTTATTTTTTAACTTGTTTTTATTGACACACCAACAGAATTACATACTAAATTTCACAATAACTTATGTCTAGATAAATGCACTAGTATGCATGCCAGTTACAGGTGCGTACGTCATTCGCCAATATCAATGTATTAACATTACATAACATTAGTAATCCTAGGACGTGTTATCTAAAGATAAAATGAAAAGTATGTAAAAAAATTATAATATGAATAAGGGAGGGTTTCAATTTTTGATTTTCATATTGTACCTAGTATATTGTGTAAATGAATTTACTCGTATATCTCCGGGAACAGTTCTATACAGACACAGGTCGCGCATGTCAACATTTTGTATAGAAAATATTGTCTGACACGTGACGTTCAAAGTCTGTAAGAGATAAATGGGGCCTTAATCATTTTAAAAATATATTTAGCCAAAGTCATAACTATTTTACTATTAGTCAAATAATATATTTTGTTTTCCTAAATAAAGTTCTTTTTATAAGTTTCGTCTAAAATATTACCTTGATAGATGTGCGAGATTCCAGCAAAATTATAAATGGTGATGTATATAAGGTACATAATTCGTACCACGAATGTATGTTAATATTTTCTTTTTATTTTGTTCTAGTTGTTAGATAGGTATTTTTGTTGGCAGTGTTAAAATTTGTGCTACAATGCTTGCAACTTCACTAGGCAGTATATCAAATAACTTTTTACGCTTCACAAGTTCCACAATTCGCTGGTTACGCTAGTTGCACACGATGAATGACAGTGGATCGTGGATTGGAATCAACCACTGAGGTGTATTCGGTGGCGGTGGCAATTGACTATTTCGTTATTGTAGTTTTCATTGTTATATCATCGCTTCATTATTCCGTTAACTGTGCTGGAAAATCTAATTATTAAATTGAACAAATTGTAAAATTGTTTAGTTAGTTGATTTATTATATTTTCACTCCAAAGCTAGTTCAATGTTCATAGCATATGATTCTTTAACGTTTTAACCTATATCTGTCCCTGTTGTACAACGTACTATGAGTAATATTTATTATATCTTTTATGCATAAATGAAAAATGTGGCATATGTGGATCGCCCTCGCTCTGCGGCAATCCACACAGTCACCGAGCTTTAGAAATGTATGTTTTACTGGTATTACAGGTAGAAGCTTTACGAGGATAATAATATTTCGGAGCGGCAGTATATCATGGCTTTTTGTAGTGCGAGTTAGTTGCATAATTCGCTGGCGTTAGTTGCGTTTGATGGATGGCAGTGGACTGTGAGCATAAACCAGCAGAGTGTATCAAATTGGGTGTTTATCAATGTCCAAATTTTATGTCACAGTTTTTGAGTCTGTAAGCTTTTAGCTTAGTCGTCTTGAGATAAGACAATTTGCGTTTTTCATACTAATAAAACAACGATCTATGATAGTATTTTGTGAGTGCTCTGAGGGCTCCTAGTTTACTGGTAGTTAGATGGTTGCTTGCATTGTTTGATTTAGTTTCTGTAATGTTTGAGTGGTCGGTTTTATTTATGGATTTGTAGAATTCACGACATTAATATTCAAGTGGTCTGTCCTTAGATGTTCAATAGCAACAGTAATATCCGGTACATCTTTTTCTAATGTCAGTGTTCTAGTGTATAGTATCTGTGTTAATGTTCTTGTAGATTTATTTTTTTATATTTTTTTTATGTATGGTGGAAATAGCAAACAAGCATGCATTCTATTTGATGGTAAGTGGCAATTGCAACCATGAACGTCTTTAATCAACCCCAGATAATATTAGAATTCTACCCGAGATCGACTACAAATGCGTTGCTACCCCTGACAAGTAACTTGGAACACCACGAATAAGTATGTCTCATTTATTTCACACCAAAAGCTAACAGCGATTATAAAACTGCTGTTATGTAGGCAGGAATAGGTGTGTACTGGTGCCTCCAGAGTTGAACCACAAAGAGCTCTGCCACCTTCAAATTGCAGAAATTCAAAAAAGTATTTGGATAATGTGATGCAACGTAGAAAGATGAACCCAATAAAATCTTACTGTCTAATTCTCATCGCTCCGAAATATTATTTACGGTGTATTTAAGGAAATCCGTAATCCTGTATTTATTCGCGACGAGACACTCCGGTACAAGTTGTAAATGAACGGAATGAGCTCCTAGGAGCTGTCTCAGATTCTCATTTCGAATCTCGCTGAAAACAATTTCGTCGTAACTTTTTATCTCGATTATAAATCCGGCATTACCCCGTTTCCTTAAGACAAAAGCAAATAAGCTTATGTAATATGCTTATGTAATTGTATTGTTAATTCAAGTATATTTTCTAACAATATGATTTTACCTGAAATATAGTAAAACGTTATATTTACTACTAAGGCCCCATTTGCATCTGTATACATTTAAGGTATCAGATGTAACGTGTCAGACAAAAATGACATTTTTAACCCTTAATCAAACATGAAGCTTTTTGTGAGTTAAACCAATGATAACATTTTGACAAGCACGGTCTTTCCCAGCACGGTCGTGTTACGGAAGATACAAATACATACATTCATGCCATACGCCTTACACATAGTGTACGTGCTTGATACTAATCATATTTGTATGTATAGATACACTATTAACGATTGCCATGCCTGTAAAAATATTGTATAGGAAAATATGATTCTGACACGACACTTTCAATATCCGTAGATGCCCTAATGCGACTCGTTAAATGCGTAAACATCTTTTTATGCATACGTTAAATGCTTAAACACAAACATTCCGTAACACTATTAACAATAGGTATGCGTGAAACCAGTAATATTCTACGCAAGCATATTTGGCATGATATAATTATGACATTGATAATACCCTCCATTTTGAACAGAACTTTCAGTAACAGATTATACTAATTACCTATAAACAATCCCTTTGTTATCTTACACCTACCCAGGTGCTAAGTAGGGACCTCTACAACAACGTTTATGGACATCTCGATAAGGGTGGTCTATTAATTGAAAATCTATTGAGTACTAATATGTCCAAAAGTCTTGTTAGTGTTTACGTTTATATTTGGTTCTTTGGTTTGGTTTGGTTATAGTGGTTCTTTATTTATGATTTACTCTAACTCATCGAATATATTACGATCAATATAATGATCAAAGATTATACAACAACGTAGATATTATTAATAAGGCCTTCCGCGTTATTAATTTATTAAACAACTTCCTTCATAGAAGAAAAGAAGTAATCTATCCGTCGCATTTTACAGCTGACATTCCCGTAATCTTTATCATACCCTGATTTACAAAAATAATTGAAATATTGTAAATTTAATTTGAGAGTGTACTTATCGGGTGTGGATTACAAATGTCCGTGAGCGGCTGTTCCTACGTACCACCAGGTGGACTGCATGCTTGTTTGCTACTCCATCATATAAAAAGAAATCTGTAACAAATGTATACTGATTAGTATAAAGGAAATTTTTCCAAGTTCTGTGAAGTCTTCAATAAGACCAACTTTACGCTTATTTTGATAATACTTCTACGTAGCCATATAAAATTATAAGGTCGGTAATAAAACAGAGTCACAGGTCTCACCAATGAGAGAGAACTAAATTACAGCCGTAGTTTTGAGAACAATTTTGTGTGGTTAATTAATAATAAGAGAAAGCAACACTAAAATGGGTGAACCATTTATCACGGTGCGCACAACGGAATCCGCAAATAATTCACGGATTCAACGCGGGCGAAACAGTCTAATTTTCCCATAAAAATACAGGGCGAATTTCCAAAATCCGATCTCGCCGCGCTAAATGAACTAAAGTCCGCCATAAAAGCGGATTAAGTGGATGCGGGAATTTCGTCCGAAATCTTTTTCTAGAATTTTCATCGCGTTCCCACAAGAAATATGTGCAAGGTAGTGCACCTCATTACCGGGTCGGCACGTGAAATTAATTTATGGTTTAATACAAAGCAGCTTTTATTTACGAGCGGAGTGAGGGCTGAATGGGAGGCTTGGTTATTGAAAACGGATTGTTTCTCCTTACCATCTAAAGCAAAGAATAGAAGAGTAGGGCCATCCGGTTAAAATAATTGTTACGATAACGAGTTCTGGCGAAAGGGTGTGGTAATGAGGTGAAATAAAACAATGTTGCAAACGGACAAACCCGTTTACTTTCACATGTATTTTAAAATTTCATTCTTGTTTCATTTTTAATAACTATTTTACCTCCACAAATTCATTTTTATAATACTCGAAATCCATCGATTTTTCTCATCAATTGTAATTCTGAACAATTTTTAATGTGTAAATACAATACATGCAAAACTCTTTTCGTATTACAAATTTAGTAAATTTACCGTTTTAATATAAATGGTACTTAAAATTCAACAACTCCAATTGTATAAAATTATTTAACACAAGTATGCTCAAAAATTCATAAATCATTATCACGGCTTCAGTACTGACGTACTCGTACATTTTCCCGTCGTAGTAGCGCTGGATCTTTAATTGATGACATATATTTTTGATTAATGACAATAAAACAATATTTAAATAATATGTCAAGTGCAATTCGAACACACTCCGTGGGTTCCGTGTGACCAATTCTTTTTTTAGCATGAAAAGTCCATAAAAATTCTTGTGTCTATCTGCTGTATTTAGTAATGCGGTCTCGTTTTTGCCTTTTGGGTATAGAACCCTAAAAAGTCCCCTCTTCACGACAAGCTATAATAAGTACTTTGTTTTAATTTCCCCGCGTGTTCACACCCGCTACCCTTTTTATGTGCGTAGGTATAATCCTATTTTCTCACTTAAAATCTGTTTTATATTTAAACACAATCCCGTCCGGCTGGCCGGCTTGAGGGATGTCCACGCGTGGATTAACACATACCTACAAAAATTACACAAACATTCCTCGAAAGTATTCCAAAACGTGGAAAATGTTTAATCCAGCTGACCTTAATTTCACTTGTCACTTTGATAGTAAACAAAATTATTTCTCGTTAGAATTATTTTCTCCGGCGGATAGGGTTTTGGGAAGAAGTGATAAAAAGTTTTACGCGCGTTTTTTTTACAATTTTTTTTTTTTAATTTATCAAGGATTAATTAATCTTAATTACGGTGCTTGACTACATTGTGATTGAGTAGGAAAACGCAGTAAAGTGGCGATCGGTAAGTTTCCGTGATGGAGTCCGAGTGTCCGATTAGAGGTCTGCGCGATACTGCAATAGTCTTCCACGAACTCGCCAATTGTTGTTGCCCAATGATGGCGTAACTCTGCTAGTTCCGTCCATTAGTTGCAAATGTAGGAATAATAAATAAATAAATATTAATTTGACTCCAAATATAAAACCGCCACATATTTTTAACTTTTAATAGCAGTGTTAAACATTTTATGTCGAAGAATTAAATTCTACATTTTTTTCCTAATAAAGGGGTAGAAAACGAGCTTCCAGTTTACCTAAACGTAAGCGTGTACTACCGTCTATGAACAACTGTAATAATCCTCAGATAAGATAAGATAATATTATATAAGATAAGTAGGTCTTTTTACCACACCTTTAAAATTCGAACATAGCAGCGCTTAACATTGCTGTTATTAGGCAGAAATAGGTGTAGAGTTTGCCACCTTATAACAGTGGTTCTACATTTAAATAATTCAATACAAGGCGATGCGATGCTAATGGGGCACTGATTCGATAAGTGAATGATGATCCTTAATCGGCCATTACGCATATCGACCATTAGCTGCGGCACGATACGCCATTATTCCCGTGTACAACGCTCCAATCTACTTCTAATGCAAAGTGTATGATAAAATTGTCACTACTGATTTGGTTATGCAATTTATTCATAACCTGTGATGGCCTATAAACAATGACCAAGAATTATTTTTTCGATCCTGTAGAAAATCAACAAAAAAGTATAGTAACTATAAATTTGTTAATGCTCCCGCAATGCTTATATGCTTATATACTAAACATATTTCATTACAGTAATTACTTAACGCTACTGTCAGCATTCAGTGGCCGTTATGGTCCCTAACAGGGTATCCACGATTTCTGAATGAGATAGGTCATGTACATTTGTACATGCATGTATCTATTGAACTATATTACTCCTGTGTGTGATATTAAGATCCACACACACATGTTTTATCAAAGCCTTATACTGCTCCGAGCACTAGAAGATGAAATTTCAAAAGTCAGCATTTCTGCTTTGGTAAGGCGATGTAAGTAAATGTAATGGTGTTATTGCGATGACTATAGGCGATAGCTATTTAAAGTAATTGTGAATTGACCTTTGACTGTGAAGTGAATTTTTAGGATTCTAACACATCTGTAATCTCCTCAAATAGGATTACTTTAATTTTCGGGGAAGTTAAAAAACTCACAATATCAGCATCAATATAAATCCCAATAATTAGACAGAAAATTTTGCTTCTTGGTCATTAAATGTATCCCAGTGATAGATACATGTAAAGTAAATCAATGAAATTGCGTAAAAACTCCTTAACTTTGCTTTTAACGCATAATAATTTTAGGCCTGAGCTCAAATCTTTTCCATCTTTACAATATATCGAACACAATCTCAGTTTCCGAATGAATAGGCTTGAGAGGATATTTACGCGTGAATTCCTTCGTTGAATACCTTTTAGAGGTATCGCCTAAATAAACGCGGTTACCCTAAAGTACATTGCAACATTTGTCGCTTTTTACGGATTAACAAAAATTCTGATGGATGTCATAGAATTGCAGTTCACCAACTGTCAATCGCCTTGGACAGTGATAGTAAAAATATTCTACCAAGTAACAAATATAATGTTCCCTAAGAAGAATAAGCCAACTACAATACTTATATTTATAGGTAAAATACATGAATTACAGAAATAAAATTTACAACCGGCCTCAAAATATGCTAGAGTTCTCGGTCACATGTTCGTTGCTAAGTATGCATTCGTTGGTTTATCATAATCTAAATTGAAACTAAATCTTTGATAAAGTATTTCAATAAAGTACATTTTATTGAGTGCAACGATTGAGCCGAGAGCCAATTTTTCAACAAGTGAATAAAATGGCTCATCGAACGTGTAGATACAAGCTAATGACGCGAATAATGAAATTTCAACCAATCCGCGTCGCAGCGGGGACAAAAAGGGCTTAGTACAATTACCCGGTCGCTATCTGCGAGGGACAAAAAAGGGACAAAAAGCCCTCGATAATAGTACCGCATACCCAACTCTAGCTGTTTTAGTATTAAGCATTGTTCCACTTTCAGACAAAATGTGGTTCGATTACGCCAACATTTTCCTGAACCTTACAGTTTAGTGGTTTTAACGTCCAGGTAAAGAACGTATATTATTCTTCATTCAAAGAAAATTAGAATATTAGTTATAAAATGTGACGGCTACTTAGAATAGTAGATTAAAATATCTGCCCAACGTTTAATTCTGTTTTTGAGAAGGTCGTTACAACACACGATCCTTTTTTCCGGGGGAACCTTAAAAGGTACTCGGTGCCGTGGCAGCAATACAAGGGTATATGAGATTTGTACTTACTAAATCCCCGGTGGCCGTCCACAACGCTACGTAGAAGAACCCGGGGTTTCCGCAAGAACTTTATCGGAGTCATCTGGGTGCGTTGCCCCTTCGGGCTCTGCCCAGGTGAGTATTCAACTTACCACGTTGTTTAAACACTTAGAAAAATATCACACTTATACATAATAAACCATTTGGGCATTGTATCTAACACTGTGTGAAACGGATTTAACCACGTAATACTACAAAATAATACTAAGACATCCCTATTACTAAAAGAACCATCAGACAGAGAGCCTAGTAATCTAAACGCTAGTAATGTGAAAGAGATAGTAGTATCAAAGATGTTGTAATGAGAAAGAGATGGGATAACGAAAGAGCCAGTAATCGGAACAGACTAGAACAATGGTTGCTTTACGAGTGTTGATTCGAACTGTAATAGGTCTTTTAGAGTGCTGCAGAGATATTACGTCACTGTTTCTAATATTTAGGAAACCCGATTCTTTTGTATTTTTTCGTGTTTTAGTTGTTTGGTTGATATTTTAATTTTATGTCTGTCTGAATGTCATTTAGAATGATATTGCTAATTAAGAATATATTTTTTTGCGTGTGAGTGTGTTTGGGTACGTATATGTAGGAAGTGTACTAGTGACTAAAGTGAACTACTTTGTTTACTCAAGGGCTCCGAAATATATTTAAGTGGTTCCCGTAAAAATAGTTGGAATGGTTTCTAGGTTCCTTTATACAGATAATCTTTATAATTAAATATTGGTTCAAATAATTGTGGTATAGTGCAAAATACTTTTAATTGAAAATGCATATTTTAATAATCAAATTACATTCAAAATAATTAAAGCCAAATTCAGTGAATATCGTACTGTCGACTAGCAGATTAAAGCGATCGTGGATGACATATGGATATAATATTTCGCTACACGGCTTAAATTTTTATCATTTTTTACCATGTCATGGCCATTTTTCGAATGTATGATACATGAATCTACGTGTAAAATTGTTATTTATTTAACTGAAACATATTTATTTTAAATTTATTTTGGCGACGAAATATGAGACAAATCATATCGTGTCCCATGTAAATAGCAGAAAACATTGGTTTCATGTTACATTTAATTCTATCCGAATTGTTCCAACTTAGCCCTCGGACTAGCAACACATTTACGACCGACATCAGGTAGAGCTCTAATCTTATTTGACGTCAATTATAGATTAAAGGTGGTAGAACCCTTTATAGTTCGACTCCGGCGGCACCACCACCACACTTATTTCTGCCTAATAACAGCACTGTTAAGCGCAGCTGTCCTCTGGTTTGAAGGGTGTGGTAAGGGAGATAAACTTAACGAGGCATTCCAACTTAGTCCTCAGGGGTAGCAACGCATCTGTGGTCGACTTCAGTTGAGATTCCGGTCTTATCTGGGGTGGATCACAAATGTCCATGGGCGACAGTTGCCACTTACCATCAGGTGAACTGCATGCTTGTTTGCTACTCCATCATATAAAAAAAATGTCCAAGGGCGGCAGTAGCTACTAGCAATCAGGACCTATAACCTACGAAAAAAGGAAACAATTGAATCATAAACAATCGTATATCATTATAATAATAATAATAATAGAGATAATTACTAAATAATAGAAAATAATGAAAGGTTATAATGATTATGTAACCACGTGATTTATTCTTTAATTTAGTTCGAGTACCAAAAATACATAAGGGACCCAATTATCCAGTATATCCAATAGTCGATTAATACAGTGCCGGCTTAACAAAATCTAGAACAGTAATTTCATAAAACTGAACAAGCGAACCAAAATCATTTGAGCGCGCGATAAAATTTAGACATCGCCCGTTAACGGCGGCGTTGTTCTATGGCTCCCTTTAAAAGTGGAAAATTCGAGAGCTCCAAGCACTCAACGGGATGCTAATGGCGTCGCTTTAAAAGGAAACGAAAATAATAAATTATTGACATCAGCCTTTTACGTCGCACCCGAAATATTTATTTAGCGTTGCGGCCGAAATATCTCGATGGAAATAATGCTTTTTGCAGCGGTCAATGAAACGGAAAGGGACGGTGTGTGTGAAGTGCTGATGGATTCGGGCGCGGTTCGTGATTTATTGGAAATTTCGCGTTTGTTATTATTTATTCTGTCATCGCGTGTTAATGTTTGAATTTTGTGTTTGGTAATCAGCAAATATTTGCTCTTTCAATTAACGCTTTGTTCCGGTTTGAACTTGTCCGATGCGTCAATTGTTTGTGAATCTCATTACTCTTAGTCATTACTGTGTTATAATTATGGAAATATTTAGTATTATAATTATATACGTATAGGTCATTCCATACTCTCTATAATTTATATTGCTTATGTCATAGTACTAGGTCCGAGAATTGCAAAAGTACCAATTACAAAGCCCAGACTATTTACATAAAGCTTAGAAATATGTATTAAATACTTACATTAGTGTCATACACATTATAAGTAGTAATTTATTAAGAGCACAAGTACTGTTTTCTTGTGGTTATCTAATACTAAACATTAAAACAACTTAAACTCTAACTTTAATTCCGAAACTTTCTGAGCAATTCCAAAGTTTACTCAGAGCACTTAAGTAACGTAGTGTAAACCGAACAAGTATGAAACAGACGCGCACAATTCCAACTAAGCCCTACAAATATACTCACAAGGTTAATAAGAACAAGTATGTTTTACCGTGACATCGTACTCAAACATACCTGGATACCCAACAACAAACCACATTACTGTTGTATAAGATACAATCTCTACAGAAGGCTCTAAAGTCCCCGCTTTGCTTGGAAACTCTACTTAAAACTGTTCAGTTAGGTACACTAATAGTACAAACAATGCGATGTACGTTGCCCTAACGATCGTTCCAGGTGGGACGCGGTTAACAGAACAGACGTATGTAGTAACTGGTACAGTCTCAACAAAGGAGACATCGTATGAGATAACAAGGGAGAAGTAGCGGCCCCATTACAAAGCCTTGAGGCACTCCACTCTTTAATGAACACTAGGACCAACACTAAAGTATAGAGCTCTCATTTAATGTTATAATTTAAAGTCTTTTTCGCTTGTTTTCACATGTTATATTTTTTGTAGCAATACTGCGTTGAACTTTTTAATCAAACATGAATGCTCTTGATCACTTTATTTAACCAGTCGCGTGAATGTTTGTTTAAATTTGTCCATTTTATAAGTAGGTACCTGAATATTTATTTAAATTAAATCAGCAAGCTTTTTGGTTTCATACATTTATCAAGTTCGTTAAACACGAATACACATATTATTAATGCGACTGTTTTCAAATACTATTAACGCTGACTGATTGAGCATCGGCATTCTATCGTAGTTGTATCAATATGTATAAAATTAAGAATATTAATTGGATTTAAATTTTCTTCCTTTAAGGAATATTTTAAATTAGCCTTGTTTTCTTTAAGTTTAAGTTAAAGCTTAAGTTTAAGTTAATTGATGTGAAGTGTTCAACACAAACAGTACGAGTGTTACAAAGTAAAGAAGATACTATTCCATGAAGTGTATCAGAAAATAGAGTATACTTAAATATATCTTTCTCTAATATATAGTTTAAATTCTGTTTAAGGTAGTTTAAGTAAATTTGCCTCATGACAATTAGTATAAAACTCTAATTTTTTAATATTCTTATCTTATCTTCGTTATGTTTACTTTCTTATTCTCCTTTTTATTACGCATTGATATAATAGTAATATAGCTTGTAAATTAAAATAAGGAATTTTCAAAATGAACTAGTAGGGCTATTTTGTGATTACTTCTGTTAGTGGGATTAGATAGTTGTGATTATTATTATTTTTTTATCACAAATACATTTTTAGAATGTTCTAGTTCCCTTCTATCGTTATTATCATCAGTATCATTAAAAGTAACACTAAAGCGAATTCTTGAAACTATTACCGAAATAGTAATAATAATTCCACAACCAAGTCTTACACTAGAGTTACTATTCTACAAAGTTAGATCGTTAACTGTGGTTGTTAATATCCCCGTGTTGTGGGAACGAATTACTGTCTTGTGTTTCTACATTGAACAATTTATCTGGTTAAATTACTAGATATTTCTTATGATAATGAAGACGTAAACGAGCATATAGTTTGTTTTATGGTTACGGTAGATTACATGTACTAATACGATCAAGATAAAATAGAATAATGTTTATTTGGGTCTGATAATGTACTGTACTAGTAAGACCGAAAATAAAATGGATACGACTATTAAGACAAATAAACTACTACCTATTTCGACTCGGATAATTTAATAAAAAAGTGATATATCTGTTTACTATTTGACAGGTACTCTTATAACTGAATGTAAAGATAGTGGAACTTCATCAACCTCGAAAATTTGTGATCTTTTGTTCTATTTTATGCTAGTATGAGTTATTAAGCTCTCCGTTGTATTTGAAGAGTGTGTTAAAGTTGATGTACTTGAATGGCGTTCGAAGATAGTTGTAGTTGGTAATTCATTTGATGGTCTGTATCATTCAATAGAGGATTCATTATTTACTGGTTTTACTTACATGTTTTGTAATGCTATGAACATGGTACCAGGTCACATGGCCGCATCCTCAGTTGCTACTTCATCGTCATAAATATTGTTTCCATGGAATTCTCCGCTCCAGTTCGCAAGCGCAGTCGGTGTCAGTCGACAAGCCTCCACAGGCAGAAAGTCACACTCGCTTGACCCTTCTGACCCGATGACCTACATCGTAACGTGATTAGAGCTTTTCCAAAAGCATTCCCTGTTTACTGACTGGGGATTTACGTCACTTAAACAGCATGACGTTGATTTGATAGGAGGCAGACAATTATAAAACACGTATCTGGCAATTGGAGTTTAAAGTTTACAGTTTAATTATGGAATCAAGTATATATTTAATAATTTGTATGTTACATCTTCGGGAATTTTCATCAACGTTCGACTATAGAATTACTACTTATACATAACTATTTCTGTCAGAGTTTATGAGTATCAAAGTGATTCACAATGACTATAAGAAATCTCATATTATTTAACTCCCTGCCATTTTTGGTATGGAAAACAGGAAGAGGACAATGTAAAATTATGTTACTCGGAGACAAACTTTTTAATTTGCATTTCCATCCCCATCATTATTGTACAAAGAAGCAAGTCGAAAGACAGAAACAATCATAGAAATGAAAAAGTAGAAATTTATTAAATAAACAAAGCACAATACTGTTTCTTCGTATAGATCTGTAAAGGTCGTGGCAATATTTCTATCATTACAGTTCAAAACCCAGGTGACTGCAGTGCTACAAAAACTTTTAAAATTTCAGGCAAAGTTTACTCAATAAATTCTCGTGGATGAACATAAAGTTGCTGGCGATGGAAAGACCGCGCGGCGACGGACGATAATCGCGCTTTGGCAAGCTTCCGAACTGAGATTGTTGCGACTACTTGCACATAATCTGTTCGGGGAACTATTTTTTTATGGTAAACAATTGCAGCAGCATACAACTTAACTGGCTGTCAGTTGTTAATGAAATTATGCAAGTAATCGATAGGATAGGATATTTCATATGAAGTGATCTATATTTTATAAATCTGTATTTATGATATAAATCTGTATATTCGAGATATGAAAGCGAGTATAACGATTACGAACGATATATGATTTTTTTGTAACAATTAAAGTATTTCACTGCAACAGCTCCAAGAATTTGTGTGATTATGCTGTGGTATTTTATACACAGGTAAAAGTTTTGATCCTAGTGCCGTTAGTTTATATAATGTGAAATTTAAGAATGCAATTAGTCTTATGTAAGGGTAATACCCCGTACTTTAGAGTAAGATAAAATTTCAGCGGTTTATTAACTCTGGTAAGTACTTACATCAACGTTCGGATTTTTATTGTCAGAGAAACATTTGAACGAGCAAAATGCATATTGGCTTTATATCGTCAATTATGGCTTTGAATCATATCCTGAGTTAGACCTCCAAGGCTAACGAAGTACGGCTGAGCTAATCGTGTAGTACATATTAATTTGGCATTAATTAGAATCGCGATCATCCATCATCGGAACCCGCGTCACATCAAGATTCGGATGTGCCTCTCGAGCTCAATCCCGCCAGATTACACCCGCCGCTCTATTTGTACATTAAGTGGGCCCGCCATTAGTTTGAAGGGCCGCCATTAAATCGATTCCTGAGTAAATTCAACACTAATCTGCTCGACAACTCTTATCGATGCCGGATTGTTTGGCGAGATTTTCAAGTTAGATCTGATGTGTGTTTTGCGTCATTACATTTTCCGTAATGACCGATGAGATAATTAAATCGGACAAAATTATCGGTTACCTACCTAAATTCGAACATTTTATTTCCAAATAATACGTTGTAATGATACTACGATGGGGTTGATAATATAATTATTTTACGGAGATTTTAAATCTTATTTAACGAATTAATAACATAACAGTCATAATAATCTTGTATATTCCTTAGAAGATATTTTTTTACTGTCTATAAAAGCGTAGCGACAACTTGTCCTTATAGTAGTACTTACCATTGAGAATATTCAACATCTAAAAAGCAGTTATGTAGTTTCTAAACTACAAATGTTTTTTAATTTGTAAATTAAAAAATAATCCGTACGCTCAGTAAAAGCAAAGAGCAAAGGAAGCCGCGCCTGCACTTGATACATTACAAGCTCCACATGTAAAGACGTCAGTAGCGTCACGTGACCTAGTCGGAAGGAAGCCAACAGGACGGTTCTCAGGCGTGCCAGAGAAGTATTACATACTTAGTGAATTTATGTTGTTTTCTGTGTTCTAGATTTTTTATAGATAAAAAGTTTCAATGTCTTGATTGGACAATATTGCGTTTAGAATTATAATCAATATTATTCTTAAATATTAGGTATCGTCAGAAGCCAATATTGTATGGTCAACCTTATCTAAAAAGTTACAATATTTACTTGGTTTTCTTTTTGAATTTCAACATCATTGTACTGGAAAAATCGTCGTCAATCATACCTTGAAGCAAAGAAACTGCACTTCAAAAGAGATTTGAAATATTAAAATACTCCAAGACTTAATCAACAGAACTTCTCATCAGATCCAATATCAGTATCGAGACACCGTCGTTAACTTTACGAGGCCATCAAAACTTAATAACAGCGATTGGATAGCCATAAAATGTTTATTTTTTGTCTATTTTATATAAAGCAAGAATCAAATTGCATTATTTTGCTGATACGGTGTCGACTTTACCATCGTTAAACTTTGGTCTGTAAGTTTTTACTGGCCAAAGACTACGAGATACTATCAATCTCGTAGTGAGCATGATTTTATATTAAGAGTATAAACTCTTAACATAACAAACTGTATAAATATTAGTTTTTTGGTCTTATTTTAAGTAATAAATTGTATTGTATTGTTATCTTTATGTAACGCCGTTGGATTACCAAAATAAATAAATAAATTACCTACATAGTATACTTGTAAATAAAATCCCGTAACTATTTCTTAAATTCAAGTAATATGTTGAATGATTCTGTTTACATCATTTTACATAACCCACGTTGTTACCTTTAATGCAAACACCCTCAAAAATAAGAAATTTAACCCATTCTTTAATGTTGCAAAGCATGGTAATGATGTAGGTATATACAGCATTACCATATTTTGCAATGTTTAAAATAAAACGAAAATCCATTCAAATTGGGTCAGTTGGTCTCGGTGGTCCTTCGGGGTCCGTTTTGGACTTTTGGTCATTTATCAGACGCACGTGCAAGATGTAGGATTAAACTTTCTTTTCCGGAATATATCTTCTTTTGACGAATGAAATATTTTTGGAAAATGTAGGTGATGGTGATTTGTCCGTCTCGCCACTAAGTTTACCCATAAAAATAATATATTTTACTGTATCAATGCGAAAGTAAACTAAACATAGTATATAAGTTACTATCTCAGCACAAGAAATAAGAGATAAAAGAATGGAGCTAAAGTCGTGATTGCCTATCGTAAAGCGAACGAGGTTTTATTTCACAGAGACTGTTCAACTCGTGTAATACTTAGCTTACATGGAAACATCTACTTTATTACAATACTGGTTTTACAAAAACTTTGCAATGCTTTTATTTCATAATCGAAGCTTTATTGACCTACTACGGGGAATGGAGTAGACCACGATGATAGCCAAAAGAATTAAGATTTAGAGAGAACTAAAAAGAATGAAGTAAATTAAAATAAACATTAATATTTTAAATTATTATCCTACTTATTTTTTAAATATAAGATACAACATGAGAGAGAACTTCAAGACATGACAAGAGAGTTTCATCACTTTGTTTTTGTTTATCGTAACGTCGTAATTTCTAATATACTCAAAGATACTTTGTATACAAGTCTGGGCCACCAGATCACGTCCAGATTTAATTGGTATTTGTTTTCTCGCAATCATATTATTATTAATATTATAAAACTTTTGTTTCCTATTTTTTTTCCTTTTCAGTTAAGTGTACTTAAAATGCAAAATGTTTTAATTTTTTTCTTGGGTGCATCTTGAACAAAAACATAAAATATACGAGTTAAAGTGGTCACAACAAAACCGTAGAGTTCTAAATTTTCAATACTATCATTTCAACGAAGTCTCTGTTGTCTGTTGCTTATTGAGATTACTCAAGCCTTTTGCAAGAAAAGGATTCAGTGAAACTTTATCTCAAAAGCAAGCATTACACAGATATCTAAATTATTCGTAAGTAGCTATAAGCTACTGCCTGATTTTCATCTGAACTTTAATAAAACTGAAGAGAAGAGTAATATTAACTGAGCAAAATAAAGTCTTAAGATGAAAGACGAAACACACAAGACAGTATGAAATTACAAATCTGGAGAAAATTAAAACCTGAGTGGGGACAGGTTTGTTTACTGTTTAGAAATGTGAGAGTAATGAAGTTTTTATAAGCAGTACTAACTGAAAGGTATTTATTTAGAACAATATCATATTTATAAAGCGAATAAGCAGCATGACCTCTTTAAAATTTAATGTTTGTAATGTCAATGACAGGCTATAGTGTAGTAAATAAATACAATAAGACTAAATAATAGTTTAAGAGAATACTTGTACTATTTTTGAATTTACCGTTCGTCCTACTTGACTGATATGCAGAGTCCTGGTTTCGATCCACAGCCAAGCATATGATAATTTCTGTTCTGGCTTTGGATTTTGATTTACTTGATTTAACGTGAATATATGATATGACACAGAGAATCAAAACATTGGTTTATGAAAGTAACGAGATAATTATAACAAAAACAAAAATACAGATGCTGAATAATATGGTTTATGTCAGTTTCATAATTTAGATTAATCCAACAACACATCGAACCGTTTGGGCAGCAGAGAGTGCTAAAGAATTAGACATACGTTCGAAAAACATTACCGCCCCCAGGCGAGTAAAAAATGTTAAACGCCTTTTCAATTCTCTTCTTTAAAATCGTGAAATTTCATCATTAACATCGTGAAAAATCAATACCAACTTTAAATTGTAGGAATAAAACTGTAACAAAACGGCCAGCAGAACTTGATTCTCTAACATTGGTAACGATTGCAAAGCTTGGGAGCAACATCTGTTGCTAATTGGTCCTATTCTAGTTAAATTCGGCCAGATAGGACTCCGAAGATCCATCGGGTGATTAAGTAAAGTCCGCATCTCAAACTCAATTATGCTCAAACTTCACCCAGCAATTACAATCTCGAGGGCAGCGTCCATTCGAGGAAGATCTGAATAGCATTAATACCGTCTCTTCTTAAGTTTGTGTCATTACATTAATCCGTTGTTTGGTTGTAACAAATTTTTATTCTTTCAATCAGATGGCTTCAAAATAAAGCGTCCTTCTCTTTAAAATGTATGAAGCACTATCATAAACTGTATGTTATACAAATGATTCAGTAGCTATTGATAAAACATTATAACCAGTAAGTAAACATGGTTGATAAATGTTGAGAAGCTTCCTGGGTATCAACCTAAAAGGACCGATACCGACATTGGACAAATTCATATCTTTTAAAACGTATGTATGAGTTTTAATTTATATTTACCCGCAGAAATTTCGCAACAACATAGGTTTTCTTGCGGTATTTTAATAATGGATTATGGTTTCTAATAAATGCCTAAATAATGCCAATAATCTGTTACATTAATAGCTGAGTATCTTAATGTGTGACTACTTGAGCAGTCACGTAATGATGCACTACATAAAACTTCCAAAGTATTACTGTTTCAAGCATCAAAGATCGATGAGGTTGCAAAAACTAAGTTTTCAACTCTTCCGAGACTAGCGTTGCAGCTGCAACTGTTCTTAGATTTGATCTGAAAGCGATTAGCGGTAATCAGGTTATAACTTAATCGAGTAATGTTAGTTCATAGTGTAACGATAATACTCATGATTATCACATGTCTACTAGTATTACTGCTTCTATTACTAATACTACTACTACATAATAGTTTCAATACATAACTTAGTATATTAAGATGCGAATATATGATCTTAGGAAGTTGTTTTTGTAAAATCAAACAGAAAATGAGTTTGTAGTCTATCTGATGTAAAGTAATGACTAACTTCAAATACAGTAGAGGCTCTACAATAGCACAGTAATGGTTTAATGCCTTTTATATGCATTTGAACTAAAAGTATTCACGAAATAAATTACAGTGTATACATGATCTAAGATACCTAAATATAATAGCAACGTTTATAAAATCAAACTTACCCAATCATGTAAAAACTTATAAATCGCTAGGTCATTCTGTTTTAACTTTGTTAAAATCAATTTCTATATTAAAAATTGTCAGCAGACACCTTACATCCAAAAAGATTCAGGTCACTGGCTTTACAAAACATTCGTTCTCAAAATGAAAAAGAAAAACATTTCTTTCCGCAACGAAAGTGATTAATTCCGTTAATTTATCCTTGGAGGCCTCAGAATCTTTTTCGGCGCTGCCTAATCCACTATATCTTTGTCGTAATCTTTCAAATTAAATGACGGAACGACGGCACAAAAGGCATCTGGTAAATTTACGACAACATTCGAACATGGAGTAGCTTTCCCATCTTCATCAAATACAACGCTGACACCCCGTATTCCTGAACTCCCTGTGGGACATGTTTGACAAATAAAGGTATCGTGCTGCGAATTTGGGATCGCACAAAAAATTGTTGCGGAACGAAAACGGGGACCTACCGCGAAATCTACAACGACCAGAGCGACTAGATCCTTTCTGATGTATATTCTTTGTGGTGCGAAGGACCAAGAACCAGTGGCGATGGTATGCCGACTGCAATAAAGTAAATTGTGAGCATTTGCTATACGAGTTCGGAGGAACGAGGATCTTTATGGCGCCGATAATGTTATGGGCAGGTAATGTTCTGTTTCGAATGTACAAATCGGTCGATTATTGTTTTACGCCTCCGCGTTAGGGGTTTTGTCATTTAAATGCGGACCGCGTGTCCCGGTTAGCGTGCATTAGCGTCAAATGGCAATTCAAATTAGCTCACGTCCGTTTGTGATAACGTTTATTATGAAGTCTTTAATACCAATGAATGTTTAAAGTAAATTACGTCTGTTCCCAATTGCAATTAGGACAATTATTCTTAAATTGTATATAGTTATTATTACTGTTCGTTTTGTGTTGATCATTTATTAGAATTGCGTATTTAAATAAGACGGATTTTATGTACCCTTAAGTTCATATGTCTGTAACGTATTCTAGGAAAACGTAATTAGCGTAGATTATATGTATCATGTTATATGAGGATTTAGTGAGATAGGTACAATACTATACTAGTACTATTAGTAGTTTTCCTAAACGTAAGCGGATGATAATCGGCTTCAGAAAATTAGATTATTCGCCGCTTGGATTAATCGGTAGCATAATCATCTATTTCATGGACTTGCCCTGACTCTATAGCAACATTTTCGAGACTACCGTCAACGCTGCCAATATTAATATTTCCAATGAAGCCTCGAATAGCACAATTCTCTACAGTAAGCGCGTTGACCCAATTCCACTGACATATTTGGCACGTGCGAATATTAATCTTCTATATGTAAAGTGGTTGCTAGACGTATTCAATTTGCTGTTACATAGAGACAGGATTAATAAGCTGTGTTAATGAATTGTTCCGTTACAGAGGCATTATGTAAGTTAAACTCGCTTGAAAGCGCTTGTAATAGCTGGTAGACAAAGCCGTGTAATCCTATACAACAACCAACAGTATCATCTTACTCGTAAAGGTCTCTCTCACGCGAGATTCCTTAAACCGGACAATTTCAATTTGATTTGTAACACGCTTCATTTAAGAAATATGTCGAAGTATAACAATAACAATCATTTCTTTATTTTGGAATAATATATTACAGTATCTTCTTAATCATGTTTTGATCTACGTAATCACCATTTTTTTTTGTAATTATCATTCTACTCTTCGGCACATCTCTAATTTGTTGCATTTCTAAAAAAATAATACTACTGAGCATTGATTATGTAGGTATTGTACGTTAAGGTGTAAGGGAATAATGAAATTAAAGAAAGTATAACAAAGCAGTACTGCACTCCAATAAAGTTGTTAGACGAGAAGAAAACACGACCATGAATTGTATTAAACGCTATTGTCATTGTCTGTTTTTGTATCCTTGTGTTTCTGCGTCTGTTTGCGGGTATTGGTGTGTTTATGTATATACATATGTTAAAGAAAACCAGCCTCTTACTGTTTATTGATAGTTACGCAGACAACAGACAAGTACGGCCGATGGAGGTACAAACAATTGGACGTAAATCGAAGCAGCGAACAGCTGTATCAACACGGCCGCTGCATCGACAGGACCGTTTACATTTGAGCCCGCTGGAAATTGTATACAGGCAGGCTGCAACACAACTGTCCTACTGAAAATAGGTCTCTTTAAATGGAAAGGATTCTGGCAATAGTCTACCACATCACGTTATATTGAATTAAAGTGTATTTGTATTTGTTGACAATCCACTTTGCGGATTGATCAGAGTACCAATATAACACATGCTTCTGGTTTCGATTCCATTTTAAGGATTAATTTAGACTTTTCTGGGTGTTTGTGTATTCGTATTTGACCGTGTTCAGGAAACCCACAATATTATTTTTCTTTATTATGTCATTCCGTCAATTTTCATACTAAATAAATCATGGTGGAATGTTCTTTATAAGATTTGATTAGCATACGAGCTTGCAGTCCACCTAATTGAAAGTGATGACTACCGCCCATGATCATACGTAACTAACACCATATACCATTTAAAGGTGGTAGAACCTTCTATAGTTCGACTCCGGCGGCGCCTAGGCCACACTTATTTTTGCCTAATAATAGCAGTGTTAAGCGCTGCTGCGTTCTGGTTTGAAGGGTGTGGTGAGGGAGATAAACTTAACGAGGTATTCCAACTTAGTCCTCAGGGGTAGCAACGCATCTGTGGTCGACTT
>DWRA01000351.1:0-26641 GCA_018250295.1 Spathilepia clonius | reverse complement strand
GGGTTTGAACCTCGGACCCCTCAACTGAGAGACCGCGGTTCAACCACTAGGCTATCACTGCTTATCCACACCATTGTATAATAATAAAAATCTCAACGTCACCTAGCACGAGGTTTCGAAGCGAAAAATGTTTTCGAGAAGTGTTCTATCGCTACCTTGTTAAAATGGCAACTTAGAATAAAATAATCCTGAAATAGCTTTAATTATTTCATTTGCAAACCGTTATTTTAATGTTTTTTGTTTAAATATAACGAAAAAAAAATGTGACAGTGGTCTCCAAAGGCTGACAAGAAAGGGTTCCATACCCAAAAGATAAGGATTTCAAATCTATTCTGAATCTAAGTGTTTATGTAGATATCATTCTTTATGTTACAATATGTGTAACAGTGTGAGTGTAGAAAGATGAAAAATTACTTATATATATATAATAGTTACGTAATTGCATTTTCCGTTATTCCTAATCCATCCTCAACCCATTAGTCCTCCGTACTAGTATTATTTCACCACTTCACACGTTAGGCGAGGACGTGTGAAGTGGGGACTTTGAAGCAAGAACTTTCAGGCAAATAGAGTTCACGGTGTTTTTGTTCACCGTTAAAGCAATTTAAAGTTAATTTCTAATACCCCTTCAATTGGAAGACGAGAAAAGCGGTAATTCATACCATTAGAGTATTATGGAGTATTTTTCTTGTCATTCGAGCTAAAATCCGCGTGTTTATAACACCCGCATGAGTGCATAAACCCGCTGCAGTTTTGCCGCCTCCCGCATGCGTGAAACTTACATTAAAGAATCTATTGGATTATAAAGTGTGAGTGGCAGGCGTGTGGATAAAAACTGCAAGTGTATATTAACCCGCTGATAGGAAAAAATATCTTACTCCTTAAATAACCTTGGTGGAACTGCGATTTTTTTAAGATGTCAGACCTAAAAAACTTCAACGTTGACCTACGGCCGTACCTTTCTGCTTCTGTACCTACGCCTGTTTCTGCCTTACAACAGTCATGCACTTCAAGAAATTCAATCTGCTTACAAAGTACAGAGCCAAATAGTTAATTGTAAGACTGTTGTTTTTATTCTACAGTTTAGCGACATGGCAGGATTTTCGTCTGCCTTATCGTTATACGATGACAGCATCAGATGGTCGAAGGTAGTCTCTGTTGCCTCCAGAGAAATCACCGATGCATCGCCGGCTTTCGAAGAGAACTCTTTTAGCAACTTTATTTGAAGAGCTTCATATCATATCGCACGCGACATACAGAAGAAAATTCAATCTTACACGTTTGTGGCAATAACATCCGTGCCATCCAAAAGGTGGAGAACCGCCACGTGTTCACTTGGAGTGGTAAAAGTGTATATGTATCCTTGCTTTATAGAACATTGTTACGCCTTTGCAAAGCAAGGTAAAATCACAGAAATTTGGAAATATATTCTACATCGCTCAGCAACTGAATATTGAAAAAGTTCAGAATCAATTATATTAGAAAACAGAATTATTAATCTACCATTTTCAATCTCAAAGTTCAGAAGCAAACAATAGTCCAAATACAATCTTTGTACTCGTAAATATAATCTTAAAGACAGATATACTTTTAATAGCACGATAATTGAAGCCTTTCTGTCTATTCACATATATGATAACCACACCACACGGTTAAATATTGGCAAGCTCTTACATGTGAATGGCAATGCTGCAGCTTGTGTGTATCGCATCGAAGATGGTAAAATCTTTTGTAGTTTGACTATGGCGACGCCATTGCCACACTATTTTCACTCTAGTAACAAGAGTGATTAAGTCTGCTGTATTCTGTAGTACATACAAATCCGAGGCGTTTTAACTTAGGTATAAGTGCGAATAATTAATGAAATAAAGAACACCTAGCTGCCACGATAAGAGTATAGATCCGTTCAAATTAGCATTACAACTCGAGCGTTACACTTGTACAATACAGCGAGCCGAGGAGCTCGATGCGAGCGTTCGATGTTACGCGAATCGCCTGGATTGATACAGGCAATTGTTACAGTCGGTCGCTACCTTTTGGTTCCGCTCATCCATCGTTCAGTATAGTGAGCCGTTTTTATCGTTTATGTAAAAACTTCGACGTCAATTTAGACACGCCATCCCCAGAACCTTTGTAATAGTATAGGGTTGGATATCATCATAAGTATTGTGAACACATACGTAGTAGGTACATAGTTCAATTTTAATCCTATTTGTGTAATAAATAATGGGAAAATACAAATACCTACTTTAGGTACTTTCGAGAGAAGATTCCAATCAAGAACTAGGTACTTTTTGTTTCATATTAGACTTTATTAGAAGTTTGAGTTTTTCTGTTTTGAAAGTAAACAAATTGTATACGAAAGAAAATATATAATTAATTGTTACTGTGTACGCTTAAATACGTCTACACTTAGATTCGGAGTATTTTTAACTTCCAAATTAAATCTAAAAATAAATGTTATATCAACGAAAAATTCTTAAAAAAATCTGAAACTAACTGGCATAAAAAAGTCAGATAATGAAGTAAATTTATGTTGAAATTAATATCCTGAGGGTTTTTTCAGATTTCCTAATTGATTTATTTTAATTAAGTTTTTTAACTTTTCACTGTCCTGAAGTAGGCATACCTTTGGATAAGGTTCGCTAAAGACGGACCAAATTAAACTTTATTTTCTACAACAAAGTTTAATAAGTTCAGGAGTCCCTCAGCATTTTAAAATAGGATGAACAAACTCAAACAGAATAAAGTTCATTATGTATATTTTTTATTAATTCGTTACTCATGAGTTACCTAAGAGCGCTAATATCTTAGAATGTTACCTTCTGCCTCAGAATATAACTTAGTACCTTAGAATGATACCACTCAAATAGAATTAAAGTCATATTTGCCTTAATTGTTTCTTTAGTTATATCATCATGTCATATACCTATGGGCGCTGATATATTTACGAGCGACAGCCCGCGTCGGCCACTACCCTCGCTGGTCCAGTGACCAACGAAGGTAGCTGCCAGTTACGAAAGTTGACAGGACCAACATTCGTTCTGGTTGATTCGACATAGGAGATATCACCACAACGCCTATATGTACCATGAAGCGATTCTTCTGTTTCAATGGGAGGATTGAATACCAACTGACTATGAGGTGACCATCTTAGACCACAAAAGCGGAAACGCATCTTTGATCAGCTTTAGGTAGAACCCGTGTTTTACGTGGAGATGGCTACAGTTATCCATGGGCAGCAGTGAGCAGCTGTTATGATATCTACATAAGCAGAGAGTTTTAGGTTCGACTTCAGGCAAAACGCAATCCCAACTTCAGTTCTGATCTGGGTCTAAACACTGGCTTATCCATCCTAGTAGGATTCCTAGCGTCAAAGATATATCTTTGTCGGTAGGAAACCCACTGCGGAGTTCTTAATATAGAAAACAACATTATTTGATCATATAGCAAATTCAAATGTAGTTATGTATGCATCAGAAACTAGTCCGGTAATTCGGGAATTACTAACCAATTACGGCATGAACTAACTCTGAAGGCAGTTTCACATCGCAGATTCAATTGGATTGATCAATATCCAACCTCCAATCCAATCGAATGAACATCCTCCGATGAGTTGACGTCACACTATCAATTTTTTTCATAATATTCAATACTTAGAAGATACGTAAACTCAAAAATATAAAATGCATTATAATACTTGTACTGCAACAGACATCGATAAACACGTTCAACATTAATTTCCCATTTTAGCGAGCGTTATCGCACAATATTCAAGGTACATTCGAATGAAATATAATATATAACTAGCTGATTATGCATGGCCTCACATGCGATGATATATGTTGTAAGTTTGATTTGCGAGTTTCATTAAAATGCCGCATTGCTATTTATAGGCGTTCCTGTTTAGCGGCGATAGCATTACCGTAGGTTATCGATAGCAATTAGTTTCAATAAGGAATATTTGGCTCAAGAAGTTCATTATATGCAAATGCAGACGTGAGTGAGCTCTTTGTTGATAGTCGTGGTCGACGCGCCTTTTAAACATGCAAAAGGAATAGGTATGCATATGCGGAGTTGAATGCACTATGTCGCAACGTTGGAAGTGTAGATCTTGGGAAAAAATATTTTGTCTCCATTTTCAATATGTACATCAAAGTTTTTTACAAAATAGTATAGTAGGCGCTAGAAGCCTGTGTAGTTCTATGTACCACATGTGTTTTCTCGGTTTCATTGATAAGGTTGATTAGAGACGTTTCAACTTATGCTCGTAAATAGTAATCAATATTTACCATTGTTGTACACCACAATTTAAAATTTAACAACTTAGATAAGCACAAATGAATATATTAATTATTATTACTAATGGGCAATACTCTTCAAGGATAACAAGGATAATCTGTGATCGGGTTCAATTAAGTCTTCAAGCATATTTAAGTCAGCCGGCACACACGTCCTTCCACTGAAACACACAATTGTCTCCCGCTAAAAGTGAGTGAGGCGGTGGTACCACAGTCCATACTGTAACCATACTGACTATGACTTCACAACAGAAAATTTACTGATTCATTAGTAACATTACCATCGCAGACGAACTAAAATATTTTATCAATCTATGAACTTTTCGAACGAACAATATCAAAATCCTAATAGTGAAAACGCAGTCTACACGAGTTTCAACTTATACATATCATGCATAATTATAATGTGGATCTGAAACTGAACCGTCTGCGTGGTTGACATAACAAACTATTCTCAACTTTGCCAACTGTATTAAGCACTTCGAGCGTGAAATTAATACAAATTTTGAGACTGAGCGGCGCTTGTCTGTGCTCTACGAAAAGTGAATTTAGTGAATATTTACTACCTTCTTTTTAATTCTATATTTGCATAGTTTGTAAAAATATTATTAGAGTAAAAGTCAGGACTATATCACGCATGTTTGTGTAGCAAACGAGCTTGTAGTCCACCTGAAGGTAGATGGCAACTATCGTCAATGGACATTTGTAATCCACCCCAGATAAGGCTAGAATCTTACCTGAAGTTGACAGATGCGTTGCTACCCCCGAGGACTAAGTTGGAACGCCTCGGGTAAGTAAGTCTACCTTACCACAGCCTTCAAACCAGAAGACAGTAGCCATAACATTGCTGTTATTAGGTAGAAATAATTGTGGCGGCGGTGCCGCCGGAGTGGAATTACAAAAGGTTCTACCTTCAAAACCTTCTATTTAATGCTGTATTTGAAAAGTTCGTAGAAATATTATTACATAAAAAGACAGGACTATATCACGACGCATGTGAACATGGTAAGAGATCTAAAAAGTGAAGCAACATTAGGCGCTGTCGATAATTGGAGCGGTGTCCGCAAGTGTCTAAATTCATGCGTTCTCGAAAGAAAGAGTATGATAAACCATCGGTCCCCGTTGGTATTATTAAATGGTAGGTGATCGTTAAATCTTTCCGAAGACCTATGGACTTTTTGAAAATATTGAATACGTGTGCCGCGGCCACTAAATACCCTTTCCTCCAACATTTCGCTTTGAGCAACAGCATACGCTCCAGTTGTAGCAACATATGTGTATGTGGGAAATAATAAATAGGAAACATCGTGAAAATACACATAAATAATTCTGCTACAACATCAAAGTACCGATTATTTAAAATAATAACCATAATTTGACACGATTTATTTTATCATTGAATTATTTATTTCTCTTTAGGAATGGTCCCGTCTAATCGGATTAATGTGTCCGCTTCTCGTTAAATTTAGTTTCGTACTTATACATTACTAGCTCTGCTACGCGGTTACACTCGCAGTTAAATAAATATAACACGACATACCTATAAACGAAACTTAATATCTTCTACAAGTTTAACAAGATTTCCATGGATTGAATTTCTAAAATAAAAGTAGCCTAAAATTTTCTTTCAAAGATTCAAAAATTTACCTTATAACGTCAGCTTTCCGCCGGTAATATCCACGTAAAACCGTTTATATGACTCCGACCCAGCCGTTTCGAATATTCCCTGGAACAAACAAACAGACAGCCAGTCCGACCGACAGACAGCCAGACAAAAAAATTATTTTGTTTTGTTACAAGTAGTAACAAAACAAAATAGATTTTTAGTAAGTAGGTACTAGTAGGTGGCTTATAACAAAAATCTGATACTTTGATTACGAACAGACACTTCCATCTTATTTGTTTGTATATTTTAATAACAATGCCTTTATAGGTTCGTTTGTGTTTCTTGAATAAGGTAGCGATATATTTTAACTTAAATTGAGCAAATATTCTTATTTATAACATGTTTTATATACCTGCGCGACATTTATGAGATTTACCCGCGCTCGGAATCATTTATGGATAAAGATTTACTTTGTAGTTATACATAAACCAATAAAAAAATAATCTATAAAATAAGTTAGAAGGTACTTAGGATACTTACTCTATTAACACTCATTTTTAATAATAATCCATCTATCCAATGTTTACCTCCCAAAGAAAAAAATTGTCAATGTCTAATAACCAGATATTATCAAATTTCGATCTTCGGTAGATACTTAAAACATTAGATAGATCCATTATTAATAACGGGCGAAAGTCGATACATTCTTTTCTATGTTATTATTTTTATAATAATAGGTAAACGTGCTTTCTGATAAATATCTGAATATAAATTGCCGTAACATCAAAGATCAGAAATTGAAGAGGGGAATTCCAAAAGTCACAATTTGAAACATTTCTTTATCGTGTTCTTCGTTCAAATTAATATTTACTCTCTGCAAATAACGGTCTGCTTAAAAAGAGTTTCACATTATTAATATATTTTTCTGCTTTGTGTACCTATTTATAACAATATAATATTTTAAACAAAACAAATTGGTATTTTTACTATAAAACGAAACATACAGGGCCTACGCTTTATTAAAGGCCTAATACCTAAAACTAAGAGGATTATTACAAAAACAATACTTAATTTAATTGTCTTATATGCATCTACAAAATTTATGTTCAAAAAAATACATTTCTGCAAAGAGCTTAGTAATGCTTTACTGGGTCCCCAAAACAAATAAGGCTTCACCTTTGTCCCGCGCAAACATTTGTTATCGGATTACGCGAGAAAGTCATTACTGATGGCCTAGCCGGAAGACCTTAACTGGCAAGCATCTATGACGGTCGAGAAGAATAGTAATCGAAGACATTTGTATTAAAAAGTTTACGAAAAAACTTTTATAAAAACTTAGGGGTAAATAATTCATGGTATCGGCGCCCTCCATATTTAATTTGAAATGACGTCACTAAATCGTGCATTGTCACCCAAACAAACGTGTATGCATAATTTTTATCACTCGGTTGGATTTAAAGATTTACGTCAATTGAAAGATTTAACACTCTCACGAACTAACAAAGCAAGTTTTGTAAAGACAAGCTAGCAACATTTCTAACTTGTACCTAATGTTAATAACTATATTTACTTAGGTACATTCGTATTTTCGTAAAATTTAGAACAATTTTCTATCAAAATGTAGATGTATTAAATTAACTATAACATGAGCAACTTATTTAAGGTTTCATAGTAAAATCACTGGACATTTTAAATTACTATGAATATTCATGTAAAATGACAAAATCCTACAATGGACACAGGTCAAACCCTTTAAAACCCAGTGCCGGCGATATTAATATTTAACGTAATATCGGCCTGGTTCCTGTATAAAATTAAATTCTTTCTTTATGTGAGTGTTTAATGAATTTTGAAGATTTCAAAACATTGTTATTTTTATAATTCTTTGTTCTGATTAAATTTTACATTTCATGGTAGGTACTTTACCCCTGTCTTCATTATCAATTGATATATTTTGAAGCAGAGATAAATATTACCCAGATGAAATGTGTCACATAACATTGTAATTGCATTCACCAAAACATGCAGTTAGTGCCGATAGCGTTACGACAATTCGACAACTCACGCTTGCCACCCATGGTACTCTAGATCCTAGTTTAATTAGTTCGACACGCTAAGTGTTGTTCTACAGCGTTTTGATACGCAAGATATAAGGGTAATGGGTTCACGGAACTAATGGAACTTCTCAAATGAGATTACAAAGGACCTATTAATTAAACGCCCTATACTTCTATCGGCTGGGACGTCCCGAAAACAAATTGATTAACCTAATCTTAAGACTTAACACGTTGTTCAAGGATTAATTAATTTGTGAAATCCAATATTTTACACACTGTTCCGTAAAATCAGTATGTTCTCTAAAAATTACTAACCATTAGGATAGAAGTTTCAATACTTCGAATTTATGTTTTATTCTATTCCTACATTCATAGTTATAGACACAGCGCGCTTAATTTATAAAGGATTTTTAGTTTATTTTACGCTTTTATTCAATTCGTAAAAGAGGAACTTTAATAGGGTTTATTTCAATAACCTATAACACCATAGGTTAATACTAAAGTTGCTGGTAACTTGCAAAATAAAAAGATTCGTATATCAATGTTAGTTTTAAGCAAACCGAGTACCTAACTAACGAATTGTAACTGTCATAAGTAACATTTGGTTTAAATATTTCACGACATTCAATTCTGTAGATAATATAAAATTTCATTACATAAAATTCAATACACACGTATTTTAAATATCAAAGGGAGAAGTAATATCGTCATATAAATTGATTTTACATTTTACATTACACGCCGATGTATTCGCAGTTCGCACATACGCATACCAGTGATAGCCTAGTGGCTGAATCACGGCCACTCAGTCGAGGGGTCCGAGGTTCAAACCCCAGACACACACCTCTGATTTTTCTAAGTTATGTGCGTATTACAATTTAATTATCACTTGCTATAACGGTGAAGGAAAACATCGTCAGGAAACCGGCACACTTGAGAGTTCTTTGAAAAGAAAAAAGTTCTCAAAAATTGTGTGAAGTCTACCAATTCGCACTTATTTTCACTCTGAGAGGAGACCCATGCCCAGCAGTGGGACAGTAATGGGTTGATGATGATGACATACGCATAGATATACGTAGCACATAGGCTTAAAGCTTTTCAATTATTTCATTTAAACTTTGGCTGAAATTACCTGGTACGATACCTTTACCATAATATAGGATTCACATCTTTGTTGATGGGCAGAAAACTTGTAACAACTCTTGGTCAATCTAGGAGATGTGGGATTTTACCACTTGTTAATGATAATACCAAACCGATTGTTACAAATGCCGCGACAAAGCGTCTGCTGTGCTTTCATCAGTCGAACGCCTACGCGAATAGACCCTAAAGTGAAGAAGCACTTACTGTGTTAATCTGAGCTAATACATACTTATTTGGTTGACTGTAATTCGGTGCCGATTTAAGTTATAACGTAACAAAATAAGTTATTTTAATATTTTATCAACCTCTTCAATCACCTGACCTTTTTAATAACAACAAGTGTGCTTGGGTAAAAATATCTACAACGAATAAGATACAGTAAAGGTCAGTATCCGAGAGAAAGAACAAACAGTGTTTTATTTCATTGTTGAAATTACGGTCCCAAAGGAAATGTTTTCCTTTGAGGTCTCAACTATTTATAGTCGGATCAATGAGCTACCAAGCTGCCTTACGCGATAAGAGTATTATGAAGGTGTTGGCAATAAACAGGTAGGCAGTAGCACCATGCTCGGGCATAAATTATCCCTCTGTAGGCCCGTAGATCCATACAGACATGAAGGGATTTAAATTTATAGATATAGCGCTGTATAGTAAAATGACCAACAAAGAGGCGCTTTACAAGCACATATGTTGGTAAAATTATTAATTATTAAGCAACAACGAAGAATTTTGCAAATAAGGCGTACCTACGAATACAGATGCATACGAGTAGCCTTTGATTCGCGATAAAAACTAACACCGCGAATGCGCCTAGTACCAAAGTAAATGTACTTATTTTACCATGACGGACGATCATTCGTAACGTTACGAATACACCGGAGTAAGTTATTTACATATTTACTCGCATTTTTGCCTATTTGTATATTTTCGGCGAGTATTTATATGTTGCATGAGAGTCTTAGGTAGTTTGACAGAATTAGATTGTATCAACTTCGACATGAATGAGCTTTACATATATTATACATAAGGGGAAGTTAGCAATTCTGGATGTCGCGTTAGAAGCTCACCCTGATGGTACAATTGATCATGCAGTTTATAGGAAACCTACTTACACTGGCAGATATCTCCACGGCACCACACACCACCACCCTAGACATCTAGCATCGGTCTTCAAGTCCCTCACGAACCGTGCTTACGAAATGTGTGATGATGATCACCTGGCGCAGCAGTTGGAACACCTGCTTAAGGTCCTGCGCCAAAATAGTCATCCATCTAAAGTCAAACCCATAGGTAGGAAGATAAATAGTACCAACACAGTTGATAGGCACTCCGCGTATTTCCCTTATGTGAAAGAGGTAACGGATAAGATAGGTAGGATCCTGGAACGGAGATACAATATTAAGTGCGTATTTACACCGTTTAAGAAGCTCGCGGCCTATCTTTGTTCGCCCGAGGACATTATTCTATACCAGTGCCCCGGGGTTTATAAAGTTGATTGTAGCTGCGGAAGCTCGTACATTGGGCAAACGAAACGAGCTATACCATAACGTATCAAGGAACATATCAGCGCAGTCAAGAAAAATGACCCGAAGAAATCCGCGAAAGTTAGCCCAAACGTGGAATCCAGTAGTTAGTTTATGTAAATCACAAGTAGTTCAAAGTACAGTGCGTAAAGATACAGTTAGTGTTGTGTGTCGTGATTTGGAACCTAAAAAAGAACTAAACGAAGGGAAGACAGATTAATCTACCAGTAGTGCTTGTCAACGGTTTCTCCCCGCCACCGCAGTTCTGCCGTAACCACGATCTAAAGCTAGTAATATTGCTAATACAGATAAGCAAAATTTACCGACTGGCATCATCGTGCACAGACTAGAAAATTATATCATATCAAATTGTTTTTCGAGGATTTCTTGTTTTCTTTTTGTTTGATTTCTGGTATTTTAGAATACGTAACTTTATAACCATTTACTTAAATATTGAAGCTATTCAACTCAGAATTGAATTCATAGGTTTGAATATCAATGAAAAGTAATAAGTAGTAATACTTCTCGCGTAAAATTCCTAACATTCTCGATTTGGAAATTTTCCGAATATAAATTAGTTGTATCACTGTGATTGTGGGAATGAAAGAGGTATATTATTAAAAGAAGGCTAAAAGTGAATTGACCTTTAAGTTATCGCAAGCAAAATCCTCTAAGTTATTTCTCGACTGTATTGCTTTACTTACTTTTATTGTGCTTCTTTCCTGCAATTCATGCTCCGTCATCATGATATTTTTAGCAACCAACAAATTGTTAGGAAAGCAAATAAATTCGCCACGAAATCAGGAAAAAACGGTTATAAATACAAACGGGAGAGTAAGCGAAATTTGTAAGGGACTGTTGTACTACCAGTGTGAAGCGAGTAATATTACTGTACATAATTGTGACGTGGAGTGAAATATTTTATTTTGGCATTTATACTAAATATTTTAAATATAATACTTTCTATTGAATGTCAAAAAGTTATAAAAATGTTATTTTATTGCTTACTTGGAGTTAAATTGACCTACTAACTGAACTTTCAACTGATAGATTTACAAAGATCTATGTATCTATCACCTAGATATATCTAGGTGATAGATATATATCCTAGATATATCTAGGTGATAGATACATAGATCTAAGTAGCATAGATATAAGTAGCAATGCATATGTGGTCCACTCAGACACATAGGATTCTAATCTTATCTTTGGTCAATTACAGTTTTCCCTATGCGGCAGATATCATTTACAATCACGTGAACTGCATGCTCATTCGCTACTTCCTTTGTATAAAGAAGTAAGAGTAAAATTTATTAACATGTACAAAGTACCAAGATACCAAAAAAAATATATATTCATCATCAGTGGTGTCATGAAATAACTTAAACTTTGTTTTCAGATCTTTTGGGGTAGTAACTATAAGTTAGGAAATATCGATTCAACAATGGTTTAATGTAAATAGAAATATCCGCTTCCGAGTTCGCCTAAAATATTGTAAAGATTAAACAGCTCCTTACTTAGAAATTAATTTAGCTTCCATAGTATTCCATGTATTCGTTTGTCGCTTATCGTTTATGATAAGGCGAATACGGTAGAAGATCGCGACTTAAAAATAAGGCACCAATGTCTATTACATAAAATTTGCGCTTGCAATTTCGTACGGAAAAGTACCGTACATACGATTCCATGTAATTTTATTTTCGAGTTTTGAGCTTGTAAAAATGCTTTGTCGCCCGATGTACGTGACTGTGGTTTGGGTGAATAAAATTTGCGGGGTCATGAGTGTGTATGAATGCGAGTGCACTGCAGTGGAGCGGCCAAGTTCAAAATTTGTACTAACATTTTGACGTAAGCCATAAATTGATTTTTAGAAAGTTTTTTATGTAACTATATCTATTTTGTTGTATATAGACGAGCTCTGTGTTTATAGATATGTTCCTGAACAAGTGAACGCTTACAAATTTCTGTCATATATTTTTAAATATTATAACACGTAGACAGTTCTGCAAATTTTAAACTTTTACTTAGATAAAAAGTTGCAATGAGTAAAAAGTGGTAAAACACAAAACTTGGCCCTTGTTTACGGGTATCATTCATAAGCGATATGTTTATGTAAATTATAATATTTAGATTTCAATCTCATTTCTTTTATTCAATTTTTTGTTTCGAAGTGCTTGGAATTTTAATGGAGGTAGAGTTTGCTGGGCCTTTTATTCAATTATTTTTGTTTCTATTTACCATTTTTTTTATTTTAATATCTGGATCCCTCAGTTGGTATTTACATTTAACTACTAGTTCTAACATCACCGTTTGAAAACCTGTTATGTTAATCTAAATATTATTATACGACTAGCTCTTCCAATATGAACAAATACTCTCTTAATTAAACTTCTGCGAAGAATTTACTGTCACGCATTTACTGGAACTAACAAAGGCGAAATGCCCCTGTCTGTTACACGACGATACAATAAAACTTATATTATAGACGTAAGATAATCTATAAGCAAACACAGAAAGACGAAGGAAAGCTGGGAACGAATAAAAACAATAAATAAATCGGCACGCAACTGTCGCGATCCATCATCGCGCGTATTGCAGAGTTCGTGGTTACCGCCGGAAAGCTGTTAAGGGCGATAACGCTGCTTCAGACGGAATGCGTTTTACATAGCATTTGTATTGAGGCAGAATGGTATTAAACAGAATTGGGTACTACTTTGCGAAAGAAATCATTATGAACATCATTTTTCCTAAACATTAAGATAATTTTCGATCAAATAGTGAATGAATTCAAAGTAACATACCAAGTATAATTCTTTAAATATCAACCTGAGTGAAGAGCAAACAAAATGAAGTAAAGAAATTCTTAAATATCGTACTTATTCATGAAATCAATTTTATTATGAAATATATTTTTTCAAACAGCTATAGTAAAAAGCATCCTCATTTTAAAAAGAGTTGCGTTTCAACCTTTATCTATCTGAGCGCACCTGAGTATTATTTCGCGCAACAATTACTCTTAAGACACAGTAAATACAGTTAAAAGTCGACTACGATCACACAGTCACGTTGTTTACAAACGGGTTAACGTAACCACAGTCTAAAAAATGTTCATATACTGCTCAAACCGTGCTCGGAGTGCAGAAAAATTGTTTTTCCCAATTTTTCCGTTCTGTGGTCACGTCCCGGACCTAATATATTACAGTCAGCATTTGTTCTTGGATTAAATGATTAATGGGTACCGTTTAGGACTGCTACCAGGGGTGTATTAAGCGTAGTTCACGAAGGATGAATAAAGGGTGAAAATGTAGTTACGAGTACATACATTTACAGGTAACAAGGAAGTAGGAAGACAACCATAATAGCTTAGATGTGATACAGACACGCAGAGGGTTTGCGGTCCTACATCGGTCCAGACAGAACTTATATTAAATTTACAAAGACAGTTGTTACATACGAGAAATGACTGAGTATGTTAATGGCTAAACTACGGCTTTTAGTCGGGGTTGTATGTTGGCATGTCGCAAACAACACCTCTACGTTCTTTAGCGACCGCTACCCAATTATAATCACCGGAACCGACGGTTTAACGAGCTTTTTGAAGCACGTACTTGCATATGAAATTCAGCCACTAGAATGACCCATCCAACTGGCGACCACGGCTGACGTAACTTAACATGAGTTCTGAAAACAACAGAAAATGAGTTCCAACACATAAAGCCCGCCTGTAGCTTCAAGGATTTTTTTAAGGTTCTGTAGCCACATGGCAAAAATCGGAACCCTTATAGATTCGTCATGTCTGTCTGTCCGTCTGTGACAGCCACTTTATTCGGAAACTATTAAGACTACAGAGTTGAAATTTGGTAGGTAAGTATATTCTGTAAATCGCTTTACGAATTACGAATTATACAAAAATAAAAAAACCCCATACAAAGAATAGAAATTAAAAAAAAAATGTAATTCATACAAATACTATGAAAAACAAACTTATGTTGGTAGTTGGAAAACTGTTTAACTTTTTTATACGAAACCCTTCGCCTGCGAGTCCGATTCGCACTTGGCCGGTTCTTTTTTGTACTTAATATGCCATTTTCACTATACTCCAACAGCATATGCTGCCCAGATGAAAGATAGCATCTTACTTCGTCACTTAATAACCCAACTGTATGTCCCAGTAAGTATACGTAGTTAATTTCTGATTCTTAGTACAATGTTCCAATTCTACAACTTGTTTACTTTGTAGTAACGTCAGCGTCATTTGATGTTGAACTTTGCAGCTACTTTGTAACGGAAGTCGTACTGAACGTGATATGATGGAAGAAGTGTGTATGTAACTACTTAAGTAGTGTATGTGGGTGGTTTCTTTTTTCATTCTGTCTTATCTTTTACTTGCTGCGCGATTTTGTTATGATCAAAGTTGGTTGGAATGTGTTTTATGAGCTATCATAGGGCGTGACTGAGCAAACTTGAATACAATAGCCCAAAAACTTTTTACAAAGAAGAGAAGAAAAATATATACAATATTTAGTAAAAATATTTCTATTGCTAATCATCCGGAATTTATTATAGCAAACTTTTTAGCCTTCATTACTTTATGAATATTATCTAAAACTCTCTGGCATATGGATTTTTTCATGGTATTTTTCGCTATGGTAAAAGAAAAATGATAAAATAATGTGCTACTTATCTTATTAATTACTTGACAATAATGAATTAAGTACTCAAGGGCAGTACGCCGTCTAGTATTAACAATGAGACTCACTACAGTACGTGTTCCAAGACCAAATTCAGAACTAACGTCGGGAGGAAATCCGACATCATATCAGGTTATTTATGAGTCAATTTTTCGTGTCAAATGTCATTACCAATCTTAAACTGCTTCTAAAAATAACACAGACAAAATCGCGGATCACATAAACTATAATGAAACCGCAAACACCTAAAGCTATCGAAGCAGATAAGCACACACAATGTCACAGAGAACTACATCAGGGATCCCGCAGGAAATACGGTGAGTGGGTCTGCATTACTGCAATTGAAGCTAGAGTGGCTACAAGCCTTGCTATAGCTTCCAATATTATAGATAATAATCTGGGAAAATTTAAATGTATACGATAACAAATGAATAGAAAATATATTTTTTTAATCATACTTCTTTTGACGCTTTAGGAGTAACTGATCAGTGCATTTTCAGTAAGGCAGGGAAGTGTCGCTCGTTCATTACGAAAATTATGTTTTATTAAGCACACGAAAATATGGTGAATTCTTAAATGTTCCAATAATGTAATTGCTATTTATGTTAATATTAAGTTAAATTGTAAGTGCGCGTTGTTTATTTTTACTTCTTCCATCAATAACATCCATCCAACCATCCATTATTTCATTCCTAAATTTAAACCGTTGTTTTTCTGTAATAAATCGATCAAATTGATTTTATTTCAACACTCAGAAAGATTTTCGTTAAAACTGAAATAAGCATTTTCAGTGTTGTTATTTAAAAATTAAATAAGTAATTGTCATTACAATAATTTAAAATTGTATAATTTCTTCTTCGACCATTCCACTGCGTTGTAGCTAGCTATACGAGACAATCTATGCAAAACGATTCCCTGTGGCTCCCCGGAGAAATAACTGTGAGTGTCGATATGTGCAGACATCAGTCAAGTGGTTTGGGATAACGGCTTCGTTTAGTGTTGTTTTCTGTATATACTACAGCTATTTTTAAACGACCTTACCCGTTTCCGCTTCTGTTTAGGGTCAGTTCCTTTGAACCCTTTCTTTGTGTCCGTTTACTTTTTTTGATTTAATGCTTAATGTTTTTCTTTACATTTCATTCTTTATAATTTGATTTCTGTGTAAATATTTACAGATACAATAATTTTAAGTGATTAAGTAAGTTTCTTCATATTTTGTAACAAAATTTTAGGTTGCGGCTAATTACGAAAACCCAGAGCGCTTGGGCTGAAAGAATGTCAGGAATATTATTGCTTAAAATTACACACATGTAAATAATTCATGAAAATTCTGTACAGCGCACTCCATCAAGAACCTAATTACTTGCACCCTTTATCAACGGGACGTGCAACCCTGTACTGCGGGAGCTACAGATTTTTATCAAGATTTAATTACGCCGTCGGTATGAGAGTCGAGGGCAGTTGCGGGTTGCGCCGAATAACTTTGTTGACGTCAAGCATTCAGGGCGGAGCATTTAATTATATTCCTTTATTAAATAACTGATAACTGGTTGCTCTATAGGTTTCGAATATTTGAATTACAAATATGGTAAAACTGTTATGATAAATTGTTTAGGTTTATCAGCATCGTCATTAACCCACTATTGTATCGTTGCTATGCACTGGAGTTATCATAGAGTTACATGAGTTTGGACCATAATGTACCACGCTGCCCGAGCGCGAATTGGTGTAAGTTACTTTTGAGAAATCTTTTGTTTATACAACTCTCAATCTTTATCCGGAAGAACAGTTTTGTATACGTTTTATTAACTATTAGTGCTAAGACACATTGCACTTATTACGTTATTATTTATATGCGCATAACGTGAAGCTAGAAAATTTATATATTTTTTAGTATTTCAGCGATTTTTGATATGGATTTGATATTGGAGGTTTGTATACCGGAAAATACCATTTTGGTGTTTAAAAAATGTAGTATTTGAAATCGATGAGCTGGCTTAGAAATATAAGGAATATATGAAAACAATATTTGTACCAATGAAATATAAGATAGTACCGAAATTGTTCAATGAATTATTTACAAAGCTTGATTCCGCAAATCCAATACCGTCGTCTCCAAATAAATTATGGGCGTGAATAGTAATAAGATTGACAGCCTAGAAGATAGAGAGTACATAAAATATATCTTAGAAAATTTACCTACGAGGGAGAAATATTGCGTTACAAAGTATTCCTTCGATTTATTGAATCCCGGTTAAGTGAAGCCAGTAAAACCTAGCCTTCGTCTGTAATTTGTAACGAATGTTGCAATAAATTTCCCTCGTAATATGCGCATGCGATACAACCGCACCGTTATATTTATCGTGTGGTCTAAGTTATGTTCTTATGGCGTGACGTAGCCTGGTCAGTCTTAATAACGGTTGAACGCGTGGTTTAAAGTGACTTAGGCAAAAAATAGCAAAACTTCCTGTGTTTCCGCTGCTTACATACTGTAAGTACATACTGTAAAATTTCATAATGGATGAAGAAAAAATATCTACAATTATGTCTTTATTCTCGCATACAAGCTTTCAGTAATTACAAATGTGTTACTATGAATAAATCTATGTTATTTTCAAATATAAGCGACAAGCTGAAGCGATATCCGAATAAAGTTTGTCGCGTAATTTGTAATAATCGAATTCAAACAGCATATATATTTAGACCAGAAGCATAATATACAAATGAAATTATAAACACAAACCCACAAAATTTGAAATATTATTGTTATTTTTTTATATTATAATAATTATTATTAATATAATATATGACATTAGTCTCCTGTTTACTTTATAAATACAGTTTGAAAATATAAAAAATATTAGTCTGCGATCTCTCATCCTTTACACCGCAGTCGGTCTGCCGCGGCACATCCACTGACAAATGAACTACAGCAGCTTGTTTATTAACAAACACTGCCATTTCGCGCGGTTCTGCGTAACTCGACGCCAAATATTGGTCGTCATGGTTTTAGTCTAGGTCAAATGGGTCTGAAGCTAAAGTCTTAATGACTTGATTTAGTACTTACCTGCAACCTACCTTTACCTTAAGTTTTGACCTCTTGGAAATAAGAGATACGTTTCAAATGAATTGTAACACACTGAGTTATCAATTATCGTTAATATGATGGTCTTTTCGGGTACATTATGAAATTACAAAATATAGTAAAACTATTAAATGAACATAACTTTGCATCAAAAAGAAAAGCCACTATTCCCATGCTTTCGTGTCAAGGAAACGCTTGACTCTAGAAATATAATTCATCGTAAAAACATTTTTCAATGTAACGGACGCCATAAGCAATGTAAACCTGCCACGACAATAGAATTTACGCTGATGCCCTACCTAAAGATGCGAGTAAAAGGTTTTCTGTGATAAAAATAATTGTTATATTTGGAATACGGCAGACCTCTACGTAAAGTTTTGCTACTATTTAACTGTTAATAATATAGATCTGACTAATTAGTCCTATTTCTATTATGATCATTTCACTATTGAGTCACACGTTTGTGCCCACGGCTTCACTCGCGCAGACTACGTACTTAGTGTCAAATTAACTTATTCACGTTCACCGTATTCTAATGAACACTATAGAGTAAATATATATGAAACTATAGAGTGAAAATTACTTTAAAGAATGTGTTTGTTAAGTACATTGTTTTCGAGGACAAAAAGTATACACGACGATGATACCACTTTCCTTTGCTTCATGTTTTTGAAAATGCAATCTTTTAAAACTTCTATTTTCTTACTACTTCAAGCTTACAAGGTGTTTGTGAAGCACATACATATAGGTATTTTTGGTAAAATCTAGGGCTTTCGGAAAGTCCTAAACAAACCGGAGTCGAGGAATTATGCAAGCTACCGGGTAATAATTAATTTATTCTACAGTAACTTTTGTCTGCGACTACATTCACCAGACTAGGTTTTACGTACTAGATTATTTAGTGTGTTTAGTCGACCTGGAATTCTATTTCCTATCGTCCTTTGGATGTATCAAGTAGCTAAGTTTTAATTCCGGCTTCACAGCAGCAGCAGTGCGCACATAGACACGTAGCTAATTACTATTATTTGCGATGCGCAGTGGACGAAAATTTACATTTTTAGAAACGATTCGTATCTCGTAATATGAGTACAGATATCTAATCACATATCTGTACTAATATTATATAACGGAAGAGATTGTTTGTTTATTTGTTAGTTTGAACAGGCTAATCTCTGGAAGTACTGGTCTAATTCGTATAAATCTTTTTAATTTATTAGATCATTTATTTCGGCAGGCTCTAGGCTATATTTTATTAAAATAAATTGTGTATAGCAAGACATACAATGTACCAATATAAATCCCCAATTGACCTCTTTGAACTATCGAGTCTGCAAGAGGATTTTTTAAAGTGATTTCTTATGCCAGAAACAGATTTAAGCTTTTATCTTGGAAACTGCTGGACCGATTTTAATCCAATTTTTACTTGTAGATAGATTTTGCACTATAAACATTTATAAACATAACTTTTGTATATTTTGTACAAAAAAAACTAACAAATACGGATTAAATACAAAAACGATTAAATAGAAAACGATTAAATAGTTATCAAATATTAATCCTTATCGAAAGAAACTATTTCAAAAAATCAAACATCCAATGTAGATGAAACTTGCTTTTTACAGTATGTCCACATATGTTCACCAAGCCATTGGAAGTTTAACACGATATGCTGCCATACGGTATGTATGGCAGCATATCGTCGTCCCCGGGGCCGCTGGCTGGGCGGATCGAGCTCCCATTTCTGCCACCAGCAACCCCGGGTACCCCCCTATAATTGCCTGTTACGACTTGCACGGGATACCGTAGTTCTATTTTGGTGCCTGGTAATGTTTCTCTTTCATTTGGAACGGGAAGTTTAAGAGAATAGAGTAACTAATCGAGTTTGCTTTTTCACATTGTTAAATTGAAATCTTTCATTTCTACTAAAGACTCATTTCGTTTTGTTTGTATGTAAATGCGCCAATTTCATCCGTTAATCAGTGCTCTTTAAAATAATATTATTTCGTTAAATTTATCTTTAAAAAAATCAAAAAATTGTTAGTCACTTTAGCACCGATAACTTTTTAGCGCGGGTGAAACCGCGGGACGCAGCTAGTAATTATTATATAGTGATAAACTATACATATTATGTGTATGATTAGTTGTACAGTTGTATATATAATTAGTTGCGATATAACGCGACCGTTATAGTGTAATACAATAAACTGTTTTTATTTATGAGTGACAGACAAACACCTGTATTACTTATTCATATACATTATTATGCAAAGGCCTACAAAACTTGAGCAGTTGATAAAGTTTATTTAAAGGCCGCGTCTTTATTTTTGGAGCGTTTACCGGCTTTACGTTTTAAAATGTTGCCCAAATTACATTTTTGTAATTAATGGTCGGCGTGGAAATGAAAATTGGGGATCTTACGCTTAAATTTTGAATTTTGTCGTTACGTTGAAAAATCTTTTGTGAAACAAGCTACAAGAAAGCTTTTGTTTCTCAGTAATGAAACAAACAATCTTTATTAAACTAATTTAAAGCCATACCATTAGCAATAGGAACATTTACATAACTATTATGTACGTTATAAATTAAATATAACATGATCTTACCCTAAGTTAGCACAGATTCTTTATAAAGGTATGTAAATCTATTTGATTATCACATAAACTTCATTGTCAGAAGATTGTTTTAATTGAATAGCAACTAAATATTTGGACATGAATAATGTAGGCTATACCTTCGACGTTGTCAAAAACCCATGGAAAGCAATAAGATAGATAAAGATCAAATCACAACCATGTCAAATTATCAAAGATATCATAAAAGTACATTAACTTGCATCTCTTTCATGACACGAATATACTATGCTTCTATAAATGCAAATAAACTGATCACTTGCATCTCGCGATACCTGAATATTTAATTCGTAATACTTCCTTGCAGTGCCTACATTGCTTATCTCAGGCCTATTTATTTAACTAAGTGGGCCAGAGGCTTCACAAATGTTTCCCTTGTATAAAGTTGCTATGAAACTTTCTGACACTTGAAAGTAGATTGAGTCAGACTAGATGGGCTTAGGCTCGGTTCAAACTAAGGCGCTATAATATAGCGTTTACAAGTAAAGTCTAAGCGTTACAGTTAAGGAGAGAAGATGAATCAACACATTTGATGCTATCATATTACGCTAGGTTTGAAATTCTCATAGCTCTACAGTTGGCAAATTTTTGGTGGTCTTTTAAGCGAAATTTTAAATTATTAGTTACTTTCATTCTCCGAAAGTTCTTTCGTCCTAGTTTGGAACTTCCAAAGCGGTAAACTGCCACGTGCTAACTATTAATGAACATAGTTCACTAATGATTGGCGTACATATTTATATGTAATTGCTCTATACATCCGTATTACAAAATTACGACTAGTAACCACAAATTTTAGTCTTAGCGTAGTTTGCACAAACACCAACTTTAAGTTAATATTCCTTTTAGAGCAAGTTTTTTATATTCAGGGATACCTTCATCACATGATCACGATTAGGATAAATAGCAGCGATCGTTATTATATGTTATAATCATATCCATGCCTTTTAGGAGCTTATAAAATATACATTACTTAGGCAATTTTGTGTACACATTTTGTGTGGCTACCACAAGTTTCGGATATCCCCAAGTGATAGGAAAAGATCCGAGCTAAGGAACAGGACACTAATTTACTCTTAATTTTGCACCTATGTATATTGTTCATTCTGTTTTATCTTATCGTTAAAATTTACGTACATATTTGCAATTCACATTTTGCTCTTTCGACGTTATTCTCTCTGATTTTAACACGTCTTTATTTACAGTATACAGCGTTTGTAACTCGGTTTGTCGCATTGTCGAGTTCTGTTCGAGAACTTTTTGACGTCAGATTCAATAAGGTATTTACAAAAATATATTACGGTTTCTTTGTTTCGCAGACAAACTGATTTTCTTACAATATAACAAAACAGAGTACAAGAGAACATTGATTTGGGAGAAGTTACTTCTCTTATTTCTTCAGTCATTATCGTCAACCCATGTCAATTCTACTGCTGGGGATGAGTTTCTTTTTAGACCGTAATGAGTTTCGGCTCCGCACTGGATGAGTACAAATTGGTACATTTGATAAACCATTGAGAACGTTATTTTCACAAAACTCCTCCCAATGATTTATCTGCTTACTTATTCTTAATTTATTTATGAGCCATAATTATTGTACAATGGTCACTATACATTTAGTTTTACGTAGAACTTTCACAAATCTGGTACACATATAGTACAATTATAACGTGTAGTATCCACTACACGTTTCTTTGAGTATAAAAAATAAAAGTATATGGAAATATCGGTTATAAAAAAATTAAACGACAAATGTTCTTTATCGTACTTAACTGTGCAATTCGAAGCATTCCTGAGGTTTCTTTTTCGTTAAGGTAACAGTTGTGTCCACTGGAATTAAACAAAAGCTGATTGGCTCCTAGCCAGAGCGGACCAAACATAACTACTTGGCAAGGACGTGAAATTGGAACACCCAATGAAATACTTATTTCAATTATTACGATATTTTCAATAATAATATCAATAATATTTCCCGTAAATTTTTAAATTGCATGAGCTTCTTTTACGGTGTATTATCTCGCAAAATATCTTTACTGCTTACGGTTTGCCGCAATAATATTTTATAGGGTCGCCGAAACATCGTACACATACCCCAGAATTCTTATTAGTTCGATAAATTTCACTTTCTAATGATGATTAGTGTTAAAAACTCGTGCCTTTTAACTGACTAACCATTTTTCTTTAAATCATCAAACCTTAAGATTACCACGTAGGTGTTATGGATACACTATGAGAAGGATATGAACACCAAGAGTTGAAAATTAAAATCATTATTTATATAACTTTTAACAAACATTTTTGATCTTTTTTTTTAGCCCCGAATATAATCCTTAACCCTGTACGCGGATCCTTATCTTCATATCTATGCAAAGTAACTGACATTTCATTTACTCTAATGATGACAAATTAGGTTTAAAATAATACTTAATTCTCAATACCTACAAGCAAAGTAGGAAATGACAAAAAATGTGAAGAAAAAACTTTAAACGCACTTCTCTTAATTTCTCAAACCACGGTAACTTCAGCATCAAGTATTTTAATTATCTTAATCCCCCGACAAAACTCCAAAAGCACCCCTGCGACTTAGAAGTATGTCACCGCGGCGCAAGTCACGAACTCATTACGTTTAAGTGATAGACTGTACCTGTATGCGGCCTGTGATAAAGTAATATAATTATACAAAAGTTGTTAGTTTTAGTAAACCATAATGAAATATTGCCACCTCTGCACCTACGTTATACTGGTAGTATTAAGGATATTATGCTGTTATATTCTGGTTTTCTGGTTGCACACATGTCCACAAATGTTACAAATGTCACACACACATCACAAATGTCCATGGCCGGCAGTGACCACTTACCATCAGACAAACTGTTCCTTTGCAACACCAACTTCGTAAAAAAACGCATTGAAAAGAGCATTAACGATATAAAACGATCAAATGTAATTAAAATAAAATATTACTTTTTGTGAAGTTCTATAATATTTCAATATCGTATTCAATTAATACACATTGCGAAAAATTACATTATCTTGCAAACTATTGTTGAAGCTTAAAAATATTATTTTTATACCAAATATCAAACTGAAATAATTTTATTATTATTGATTGTTGTGAATCTTATGACTTGTCCCACGAAAGGTTCCAACGAAGACCGCGCTAATTTTTGAGACAACTCCCGAGCGAATACAACTTTTGCCACAGCCGTCTAAAAGTGAGAAAACTTGCTGGCAATTCAATTAATGTTACTATCGGCTAAATTATGGCCCTTAGGCTGTCGTGTAAACTGGGAACAATGGAGACGGATTTGTCTGGACCGAGTTTCATTGCTTTCGGAGTTTGATTGGTTACAAAGCTGAATTTCGGAAGTCACTTTATGTCTTTCTAATTGAATTTTTGTTGCGGATCTTTGAGTTGTAAGGCACATTCTGCATAAAACAAATTGTCGTCAAATTTAAGACAAAGTGTAACATTTTTTCTAAATTTTGTTCTACTACTTCATGATTTTAGTAACTTCATCATTATTTCATTCCATGTTATGTGTTACATATGACCACAATATTGATATTTAATTTAAATCGTGTATAGATTGATAAGGCATTCTCACTTGTTTAGCACTGACTAACTTTAATGCTGACTTTTGATATGTTGTCAACTTAGTTAAAACGTTCTGACTTAGTTCAACGCCTTTATAAAGATTCATTGTCGACTTTCATCTATCTGAAGTAATTTGTCATACAGGCAAAACGTTATAAATTATATACCTCCTTATTTTATTAAACCTTAGATTAAACATATTAACTGGATTTTTATTTTTGGCCATCAAAAATTGTTGACAAATCTTTTCAAGGCAAGGATCATCGCCTACCAACGAAGCCCCAGTAAATGGATGGTTTCCATCGGAGCGTAATTTTGCCCCTTGCGCAATCTGCAACCACCATAATCTGGCTGGCTGACATGTTCGATATCTAACGGACATGACATTGGGACATAATCCGGAGATTTGCGACATTGACAGGTAGTAATCCCGGCTGACGTGGCTGGGGACCAACTATTTCTGATTTCTCCTATTTTTGCAGCGACCTTTTCGACGTTTAATCTAGCTAAATCTTCCATTTGATTTCGCGTTTTGCTATTTTTTATTTGTTTGGTTACGACTGTTTTTATATTGCGCAGAAATGGGCCTCTCACTACGATTAAGAAAAGCATGAAGCATGTTCTGGTTTTATTTAGGTGGAAGCTTCAAATCTCCACCATACTGGATTGGTTGAAGAAGGTTAGTTGCAAAACTGTGTCATAGATTTTTCAATACAACTAACTAGGTACAATTATTGTTATAGAAAATTTATATTAACCTTGTAGCAATCGGGTTCAACTGTTTGACATACTCTCCGCATGTCACCGATATTATTCTTGGCCGTGCTTGATGTTACTTAATTATGTTCATTTATTCAATTGTCTATTTAGAAATATTAATCTACTATAAAAAGCATGACCAAAATATGACCAATATTTACATTTTATGTGCTATAATACTTCGCAGTATTCTGATTCAAGTCCTTAAACTCGCGAAGAACGAATGTAAGTAATTATAAAGTTAAAAGGGAACCGCCGACAATTGACCAACTACATAGCTACGAAAGTTTCAAGCACAGCATAACATTAATGTATTAATTCGTCTTCCAATAATTTACACACTTTCGTCAGACCCAAAAACAAAATGATTTTCCAACTCCGATATGATTGCGGACAATGGACGAATGAATACAAATATGAAACGATACGGAAACGCCAATGCGTACGATGCGATATAGGCACAAAAGGCATTCCAAATTGCAATAACGAGCGAACGGACCGTTGCTTTTGGGTTTCCACAATGAAATGGTAACGAGGCGAACATGGATCGCTTTTTTTCGAAAATTGCTTCACGCTTGAGGGCAAGTTCTGGGGTATTTTTTGAATAAAATTAACAATTATACGGAAGTAAATAGTTATTCTATAATACTTAACCATATTATAAATTTACTAATTAGAGGATACTTAGTTTACGATATTAGTGACCCATAATGTGAATTAAATGAGAAATGCAATTGACTGTTAATTCATAAAACCCATGAATTAATGATATACATCACGGCAATTCCCTTAAAATATCAGTTAAACTAAATCACAACTAGTTTATCTGTTGTTTAAAAATGTTACAAAGATTACTTTTGCCCGCAAGTTTGCTATCTGAAACTCATCATATCAGTCGATACATAAAGTGAAATTGGATGATGAACATGTACAATGAGTGAGGACAATTATGGATGTGGTATTGTTGTCCATGTAGCTAGTTCCATGGTGTGGTACTGTGTCCAATCTCGGGCTCTTTTGTCTCAATCCTGATTGTCATAACAGAATATTCCCCAATTATCCTAAGCGCGTTTTCCTCTCCAATAACCTTCCTTCTAGATGATCGAGGATATATAAAAAAACCCAATAACTGGTTATATCTTTTAAAAATATCTCTATGCTTCAGAGGACTATAGAGCTAAGTTAAAAGAGAATGCTAGCCTTCAATGCTATTTCAATAATTTTAAAGGTGGTAGAACCCTTTGTAGTTCG
>DWRA01000350.1:0-26646 GCA_018250295.1 Spathilepia clonius | reverse complement strand
ATTATAAATTGTATTGTATCTTAGCCTTTATATAACGCTGTTGGATTACCAAATAAATAAATAAATAAATAAATAAATCCTCTATGAGATATGGCAAAGGTTTGTGTTGCTGTAAACATAAATCTCATATTGTGTTCTTCATAATCTAATCAAACATCTCAATTCCTAACATAATTCATACCAGTATCTCCAGTACCGAAGCAATACTATGACTCCAATGTTTACCTGTGAAATAAACAAATTTATATTAAAAATGTTTATAAAAAGTATCATATTTTCGGCTAAATTTACTGTAGTGGATATATACAATGATTTACAAATTAAGTCAAATAAAATTATGTAAAAAAGAAAGATTTAGAAGATACTACATATAATTTTTTTTTTTAAATATATATCTACAACTAAAAATTCTTGTCATTTTTTGCTACTTCTAAACAGAATGCATGAATACGTATTAGCTCGCAAATATAAAAAAAAACACCTTTGTAGAACTCACGTGAAGGTACTTAGCTTTATCTATGATCAAGTATGGCGGTATTAAGGGCAGGGATTAACGGACAGATTGCGATGCCTTTATTATGGCATTATACTCGTAATCAATTGAAGCGTAAAATCTTCACAACATTGAAATCTTTACAAAGTGTTCAAAATCACATAAATATAAAAAATGAGGCATATGCATAGGATTGAGCTTTATGTGTAGTAAATAAAGATTCAAATCCTTGCATATTTTATATACATAATTGAAATCTATTTGTGACCTTGTGTTTATGAGCACCGTTTTATTTTAAAAACTTTATCAGTTATATTTTTATATGTATTAATGTGCCTAGAGCATGGACAAATTGACCAAATAGTCTCTTAACTAAAGACCATAGATAAAGTTTAATTGTGCAAGACACAGCTCTTAGACTATTTCTGCCAACTAAATATAATTTAAAGCTATGCCCGTATTGTTAGTTTATGTGGATGTGATGCGCTTGCCCTAACCAATTAATAAACAGTCCCAGTTAAACAGTATAGACAATCAACATGCAAATCTATAAAATACTGTTTAGGTATTTGTCTGACTTCGTGCATAGTTTACATTCTTAAATTAAACCCCATGCATACAACTGTGCGATTATTCATTATTATATCATCCTTTATTCAAATCGTATCAAACACACTTATAAGATAATTTCTATTTTGTTTAAGCACAGTAGGTACCTATTCTACGATCAAAGGCGTTCCGTTACCATTTGCATTATCTTGATATCTTAATGTCTACAACAAACAAGGAGTTAGTATCTAAGGCGTGCCATAAAATACTTCGCATAAAATTCTTGAACAGCAAAAACAACAATACACCCAAACTACAAAAGATTTATCTGTATTTGCAATCAAACTTGGATGGAATGCGTAAAACGAGACACATCGCTGACAAATCGTTTTTTTTTCATGACCGGTGATGCAGCAAAGGAAAGATACGATACAAAATATTTGTTCAAACAGGAAGGGATACCACGGGATTGAAAAGGGAAACGCGTTTATTAGCTCATTGTCAAGTAATTTGAGCATTCATGTTACTGGCATTAAAGTTTTTGTAAAACTCCATGAGTACGATATTTGTTTATTCTTCGTGATTGTGGATTAATAATTTGAATTTCAGTTTAGATCAAGTTCTGACACGACCGTAGGCAGGCATTACTATAGAATATTGAAAGAATATGTAACTGACAACATTATTGTTACAAACACGTAGCCATTTCAAATATGATTCATTTACAATGCTTTTTATGAAATCAAATCAAATGAAACAATTATTTACTGTGAAATCTTTGATATGCTTAAAAAGACTAACTTAAAAAAACTATTTTTTATGTTCTGTCATTACACAGAATTATTAAAATAGTATAGGGTCATTTAAAACTCGATTCAGAATTATTTATTTGTATAAACGAAATGTATTAATACAATATATAGATAATGACGTCACAACTTACAAAACTGACAATGACAGTAAAATCAACCTTCATAAAACGTACATAATAAGCTACAAAATATCTTTGCCGCGTTATACATAGTCTGTGCACGGCAAAGGTAAAAACCAAAGCCAACCCTTTGAGCGTCCGGGAACTTCTATTTGCGGTGAGATATTTGACCGCAGTCGTTGTTTACCCAACAGCTCCATCGGGAACGGCTAAAGATAGTAAACGGCGCTTTATGTCTGTAGATATTTCGTTATGCGGCAATTAGTTTTTACAGTGTAAGGGAGTTTGACGCTTTTGCCGTTTTCTTTTCGCTGTCATTTAACCTTATATTTTCAAGAATATATTGATGAAAATGTTAGATATAACTAATGAATACACGCTCGACGCCTCATCTAGTAGTCAGGCAGACGGTTGTTTATCGCGCGTTTTAGTTTATGGAAAAAGGTGAAATTGGCAGAATAAGTGTCTATCGTGGTATCTGTTTCAATAACTTATAAAACTTCGTAATAATATGCTGTTACATTACTTAAAAATTGATAATAATTCTAAGTTTTTATGAGAATTTCAAGGATAATATAAGTACCTGTTTTCAGAGTAATTTTGAAGAACGTAAGAACCCATTGCTGACAAATCGACAGTAACCGAGCCCCTTACCCGGAGCAAAAAAGCAATCATACAAAGTTTTGCAATAGAGAACATACTGAAGCATGATGTCATCAAAATTATTTGTTTTCAAACGATTACCTAAACCGTCACAAACATTCCTTTTATGTTTTTTTTTACGCCATAAACACACAGCTTAGGTACTGGCTGTAAATAGTGGAACAGCGGTACCATAGAGTCAAGCTCGTAGACAATGCATCTACACACGAGATGCAGATTAGATAGCGCTCTAACTGCAAACAGATACAGAAATACAGAAACGCCGCTTTGACGAGAAAAACCCGAGTAATCTAACGCAAACGTTGTGTAAGCTTCGCTTTTGCTCGGTAGCCTCTGATGATTAAAAAGTAACAATGTTTTCATGTCTTCAAATTGCCGCCATTTTCCGTACATCACATAGACAAAAGCAAATTCATCAGAAGCAAATGATAAAATCCACAAATTAATATAAATGAAAGGATTTAAACAGTTTATAATCATTTAACACAGTCCGTTTAATTGAATCCCGCTGTCCTATTACAAAATTCAAAAATCGAAAAGGACAATTATAGAAGGCGCCATCAAAAGGACACGGTCGATACAGATTAAAAACAAAATCGTATTAGCTACATCCGGGCAACGCGAGGGTCCGAACCAACTGATCAAAGGCCCAGCAATTTGTTTCAATGCATTCCTTGATTGAAACGGTTCGTAATTAGAGTTCGTTTGAGGCGAGACTATAATTTGGAATGTTTTTCAAAATGGAACACCAACTGCTCTAATAAAGTCGTCCACACTTGGTCAAACATAATCAGCCAGCATAGTTACTTGTGGGGTGTCTATTTTCTTTTAGTTAAGAGATTTTTACCCCTATTACCATCTCGTAATAGGTACTTCATTATGTTTAATGATTTTATCTTGAAGTATTTACCAACCTATGTAAATTATTTCAAAGTCAGAAACTCAAAGCGAAATTTTATTCACTAAAATATGTTTATTCATTTCTACTTTAAGACAAGTAGATTATTTTGAAAATCTTAGGAAATAAATTAATACTTTTAAGCTTTATTTAAAAAATATCTATTCTGCTGGTGCTGGTGAACATAAATACCCAATACTCAGTAATAAAATATTTTACTCTATTAAAAATTACGTTTTTACAACAATCCATAAAAAAATGTAATGGATTTTTATTAGCAAAACTAAGGCTCGAATGAAACAAAATAATTTATAGAATGACTCGATGAATGATAAGTAATTAAGTTAGTTCCTTTTTAAGAGTAGACAAATCGATAGCAAAACACACGAAGCTCGAACTTATAAGGATTCGTGCCAAAAGGAAACGACGAAAAAATGTTAATCCAGTCCCGTACAAATGCAAAAATGTGAGTATTTATATCGTTGAATGAATATGCAATAGGGGTTGTCTCACCATTCGGTGTTGAATATCAGCAAGCTAGGAAAATGACAAGCGGCGTCAGTTTAAAACAACTTCGAAAAAAGGAGAAGGCTCTATATGTTGTAATGTATTTATTTCTTTACGTAGTACCTAAGTATTATTATTTTTTTTAATAAGTCTGTTATTGTATAAAATTTCAAAAAAATATATCTATGATTGGGGCGCCTCAAGACCAATAATTGTTATTACACTTGTCGCTATCTCTAACTCCCTATTATCTATATTTAACCTCCTTAGACTATGAATTTTCCAAAAACTGTCGTGAGTTTTGTGTATACGTAACTATATTACTAAAATTACACCAAATAATAAATTACTAACAAATGCGACACCTGCGGCATGACTGCAGTGACCGTGATTGAGACAGGCCCGCGTTTGATTTCCTGCAACCATGACGGTTTGATCCGGGTGTTTGTGTACAAATAAAGTAATATACATATTGGAGCCAGGGCTATATGACAAATAATATTTCATCCCGCCGTGAGGAGACCACGTTACATGAATATGCAGAGTAATTATAAACAAGTCCAGCATTCCTGAACGTTTATTATTATTTTGCATTTGCTTGGTAAATAAAGATATAAAATTTGCATGAAGCGCGGATAATTACAATGAGGAGTTATGTCCCGTGTCGTCTGGATAAAGTATTCTTAATTAAAATGCGTACTTATAAACTTAATAATATGCGAAATGTCGCGGATTAACACGTCCATTTCGTTTAGTTATGTATATGTATAAGTTTATAGTTTAGTTTATACCTGGTACCAGGTACACATACCATATCGATATGAAATGTTATACAATCCTTCGTTTGACTGTGGGGGCACCTTTTGCCTTATAACAACAATGTAAAATGCTGCGTTCTGGGTCGAATGACGAGGTAGAAAGAAGATACACTCACATGAAGCATTCCGACTTAGTCCGCAGACCAGGCAACAATCGTATCTATTTCAACCTCAACCAACCTTCAAATAGAACACCAGTCCTTTTTTTGGCAGAAATGACTAATTGACTACGTACCATGGAATGTCTCGTTTGGCCTTACCTTAATAAAAACTACTTTTCCCCATATTATATCTATTCAGGTACTCATAATTTAAGGAAAAAAAACATAATTACTTATTTTACAACTGTAAAACCCCCGATGGAGTTTAAAATAGTTTAGTCCAGTCCTTCCCCAGGACATATTGATATTTGTAATTATATAATAAGTAAAAAGAAAATACCATTCCAATATTAAAACTTGTTTTTTCTTTGTATTTTTTATCGTATAGAAGTAGCAAACGAGCATCTAGTCCACTTGATAGTACGTGGTAATTGCCACCCGTGGACATCTATAATCAAACCCACGTAAGATAAGACTCCTATTTGAAGTGGACCACAGAAACGTTGCTACCCTGAGGACTAAGTTATGCCACGAATAAGTATGTCTCCATTACCATTATATAAAAAAAAGAATACAGTAATGCAAAACGCTGAAGTTATTTATCAAAAAAAGGTGTGGCCATCGAACCACAAAAGTTTCTCCCACCTCTCAAAATTAAGACAGTCGCGTCGTTACTATTATAAGTCGTATCGTCTAAAGAATTTGCATATTGCCTATAGAAAACAAGAAAAAAACACATATATTGGTATTTTTATAAACACTTAGTTTCACCTGTGTCGCTGTAGACATATTTTCAATACTGAATAATTACATTATAATGCAATATAACATTATACATACAGTGACATACACATACAATAATAATATTGCCGTTTAGTGCTCGTTATTTACGCATTTATTTATACATGTAACGGTATAGTTAAATTATATGCAAGTATGCAACGCTAGGTGATATTTTAAGCATACCTCGATGTTATGGTGAAGTTAATGACTATAGTCTAGTCCTACCATAAACAGTTCTACCATCTTCGCAAAACGTACCTTCTTACCTACACTAATAACTTTTATTGAAATACTTTTCATTCGCTTTAAAAAAAAATACACGATATACAAAAAAATAATATCATAATATTTTATTACTATACTTAGTCATAACAAACAGACCGACAATCATTTTAATAATTCCGTTCTTGGTATAGGTATCGTATATACTTTCAGATGTATTCAGTAAAAAGCTGTTATTCTAACATTACAAACAGACACATCAATTTTATTTATTTGTATGGATTTCAATTAACATCTGTGTTCTCTGTTCTGTACTCACACAATTGATAAAGATCATTAAAATTCAAATCGATCGAAGTGTTAAAATGCTTGCTCTTTATATTTGTATTTTCACCATTAGAAGTAATTGAAATAGTGATTGCGTGTTAACTGACCCATAACTAATACACTAGAACCTACATTAATTTCAATTCAGTTTTAACCCTCTACTGCGTGAATTACGTTCGAAGGGTACAAATATTAACTTTACTTAAGTATAAAAAACAACAAAACGGCAAAAAATAATTCGGCACTGACTGAAGAAGTATCTGAAAAAGCAAACCATGTATGCATTAAAGAAAAGTGTAACATAGCACAATTTAATGATAATATAATCAGTAAAAAAACGTTTTTAAATTGCAAAGTTAAGTCGTTATATAGAATGACCGTAATTATTACTCGTAGTTAATCTCTCTAAAAAATATTTAACCTGGCGACCCAAATATATTGTTCGAATGCGGTACAGGGTTAAGAGCTGCTTTGATTGCGTGCCTTTATGAATTTGTTTATAAAAGCTTACTTTAGCCAAACATAGCCTTAAAATACTGATAAGGTAATTCTTGACCTAATAATAATATTAATTATTTCTTCAATATCACTATGTTTGAAATAAGTTAATTTATTTTCTTTTAAATAAACTGACGAAGAATAATCAGGACTTCCTTTAGCTTTTATAAGAATAAAAAACATCCATTAGTCTCCCTATCTCATCCCCTCGCAAGCTACACGCAGACCAGACAGTTTTATACGAGACCCTTTGTAATCTGTGCTTCCATGACAGCGCTGGGAACGGTACAAATCCCGGGTCTTTTATCTGCATTGTAATATTGCCAGGCTCTTGCAATAATTACAGAGAATATATTAATTGTTTTGATAATTTAGGTATGTTACACTAGTACTATACCTACTGTATTGCTATGAGTATTTTTATGAATTTGGAGCTCCTACGATTTAAGTAATTAATGATCTAAACCAAGTACCAATACCTAAATAAAACAAAACGTAATAACAACGGTTATATTATTATGTGTTTTTTATTAATTTTTGGATTAGCAAACGAGCATGCGGTCCACCTGATGTTAAGTGGCAACTGCCGCCCATGGACATTTGTAATCCACCTTAGATAGGACTAGAATCATACCTGCGGTCAACCACAGATGCATTGCTTACCCCGAGGACAAAGTTGGAATGCCTCGTTAAGCTTATCTCCCTTACCACACCCTTCAAACTAGAAGACAGCAGCGCTTAACGCTGCTGTTATTAGATAGAAAAAGGTGTGTCTGTAGTGCCACCGAAGTCGAACCACGAAGGGTTCTACCACCTTTAAAAATGCATATAATGGCGCATGGACTATTCTTATCAGCCCATAAGAATCTGGCAGTCTCAAAGTGGAGCATAGCACATATTATTATTATAGTAGCTTGTGCTACTTAAATTGGTAACTATATTTTTTTTATAGAACCCATGAAGTGTTGGAAATATTTTAAACATGTTGGTGCATCAGTGTTGCCAAAAAATGAAAATAGCTAAATTTACCTATTTGAAAAAAGAGAATATTTAAGTAGGTACTACCTTAATGATAAATTTAAAAGAAGTAACATACTTATGAGATGCGCATTTTAATAATGATATCATTAATCCTATTGCTTCTATTATATCCGCGTAACACGGCCATGAAAAGCAAAAATAATAGTGCTATATATTATGTGAACGACCGCAGATTATCAAATAATCGTACTTAGCATAATCGCTAACAAAGCTTCATTATGATTATTAAGCTGCGCACGTACAAACGACTACTGCCGTCGCAAATTGAAAATGTATTATGAAATTTATAGCCCGACGACGAGTAACAGATAATAGATAGATAAATCACTTATTTATAAAACTTTAATCATAATTATTACAATGGAATTAGATAAATTAATATTAAGCTGTATAATTTATCTTTAACAACTAATATTAAGAATAAACTTATCTAATGTTTTGCCTACCATAGATTGAAATTTGACTGCTTCCCTACAAACATTGTCAAATTTCGATCCTAGGTAGTTAAAATTTGATTGACTATTATCATACAACATGTCAATAAATCAATCTTTTGGTTTCGCAAAAGTTTTTATGGCTTTTCAGTATTGATGAGTATCAGTTATTTTCTATTTTAATGTCACAATAAGTGTAATATAACACTACTTTCCATTACAAATTGACATATAGATGTAACTCGGAATTGCAGGATTCTTTCGCGATATCAATCTATGACATAGTTAAAGATACGACAGGTGTCTAAAATAGACTATACTATTTAAGATCGGAATAAGAACTGAAGGAGCGAGCCGGCGCCATCGGACAATGTAATAAATCAGAATATTGTCTGTCCTTGGCTTACTATAAATCAAGCGGTATTGAGTATTTGTATTTGCACATTGAGTAGCTTACTGCACTAAAATTAAGACTGAAAATACTCCTAACCAAAAGTGACAAAAATAATAACTTAAGATGGTGAGTCACCCCCTACCTGCACAATGGAACTGTTAAAGAAAAGGACAAAAGATACCACAAACGTTTGAAAAAATGAGGATCGCAGCCAACTGTTACTTTTTTAAATATTTAATAGTAGCTTTTTAATTAAAGTTTTTGAAGTGATCGTCGTCGACTCGTTACTGTCCCTCTGTTGGGCACGGGTCTCCTCTAGAATAAGAGGGCTTTAAGCCACCGTAAACTTCAGGACATCTTTGAGAACTTTTGTAAAAAACTCTCAGGCGTGCAGGTTTTACACATCAAAACATTTCATTTTGTGACGAACATTAACGTGAAAGACGTGACATTTCATTTATTTTTTGGAAATATCATATGATATTTAATAATATAAGATTATTGATATTCCTACACGTTCCGTTTATTTTCCCGCCAATCATTATTACCGCCATTACAGGTCACCTGTCAATCAGACCAAGTGACGATTACGTGCAACGAACATCGTAGGAGTAGTATTTAATATGAATACATTTTTCCCATAATTATTGTTCGCATTAACTGCGAGCAATGCGGCTTAACCTTTTTAATTGGTACCCATTTATTAGCTTTAAAATCAATTATTTCTTTACTGCATTTAATGTACTATACACGTGGAAGAGGAAGCCTTTTACACAATCTTTTTTTACGTATTTGATCGTGACGTTTACTAATATTAATAGTACTACACTCTAATGTATACAATTGCGTTAAATAACTTTTTATAACTTTTCCTTCAGATTGTATCAACATCGCAATTTCCTGCCTTGTAATCAACGATTTATTGATTGTTTGAAAAATACATATTTCTACAAGTGGACATGGCAATGACACGTATCGTAAATACAACTTTAAATTAACATTTTACATAGATAAGCCATTTTTTTGTGCTGTTTAATTAATTACAGTATCTGAATATAATGAAAACAATAAATAAATAATACCAAAAAGGTTCTTATGTTTTTTTACTGCTCCGCTCTGTTATTTCCTACTTCGTTTCAAGATACGAGTAGGATACTTATTCGAGGCGCCAAGTGCAATTACAAATATTACTTGAGACACGCATTTATCAAATGTAAGTCGTAAACGATAACGTTAACATATTGTTTACACTTACTTAATAATGAGAATAATCGCGCTTGTGTAAAGCCGTATGCTTACAATTTCCTATAGTAGATTGCACTTATAGATGTTACAAGTTTACATTGATTTCTAATTGCAAATATGACATATAATTCTTGTACTTTTGTTTAATACAACTAAATATACGATAAGTTAGAATTAAAGTTGTTTGCAAACCATATTTAATCACTAAAACGACTGTACCAAGGGAATGAAGCATATGAATGAATATTATTGCAGAATCAATCACAAATGAATACAAATTTTGATACAGTTATTGTTGTATTGTAAAATTTCATTGTGTTCAGATTTTTTTATAATACTATTAGTCGGAAGCACTAAAACTTTTTCTTAAATGTCAACAAAGAAACATTAAATAGATGTCTACTTTTTACATCGATAATTTTACATCTGTTTACATTCTGCGTTTCGTCGAAACCAACCCGATTAACGGGAATAGTGTGAATATCAAAACAAACCGTAAGCGTCCTTCTTGGATGTTACAAAAAGTTGATTCATAAACACGTCATGTACCTACTAGTTTCCCCATTTCTTGAGGAAACCGCTAAGAGCGAATTCTCCTTAACACATCTCATTCATATTTATACGAAACACGTAGGTTTGAAGAAAATAATATGCTCTTAGTATTTTAATTATTCTGCCAATGAGAACTAACCATGCCTATAACTACTCTAAAAGCTAATTTATTAAAAATGTATTTTTAATTTACACGTTAATTAAAGAAAGGTTTTTAACTAAATATATATTATAAACATGTTTATATTAAAAAATCATTTCCTTTTAATTTTCTGTAGCACTTGCGTAAACTCGTCAAATTTTTCGTATCTCATTAGATTATTGAATAGAGGCATTATGCTAAATTAGTGCCACTGTTTGTAATTTTCTACTATTCTAAACATTTGTGATGTTTTTGTTATTATTATAATTTACTATCCATTGCAGATAAAATATATAGTCGACTGACTTAATAAACAAAACTGATTTTTATTTAATATACGATGAAACATTACGATTACGATGTTTGCAATTTCCAAAGTTTTGTATAAAATGTCAATCAAGGTATTCTGATATTCGTAATAACGAATCGGTAGCGTGGTTAATGTAACGAGTGCGTATTTCAAAGAGATGTCAGGTTGTTCTACGGAGCTCGGTTATACGTATCCGCAAATAGCTACGAAGTAGGTCGATGTTAGCGGCTGCTAGGCGCTACACTTTGATCCTAAGAATTTTCTAATAGAGCCAAAACATTACATCACGAGTTATTGTTTTGTGAACGATACGCTAAATATTCTGGAACACAATTTCCAAGAAAATGGCGGCAACGCTAAATCCGTTCGGATACACGCAATGAAATTGTTGTGTTTGATGTTGGCGAAATTATTTTTACATCAACCTACTTACTGCACAATACGTGATACTTCGCCAAAGTCATTTTATATAAACATATAATATAAGTATTTCATTTAGGTAGGTAATCATTTCCGACCAATTTCTTCAATAATTTAGTCACCCCACAATTAAATAAATCTTGTATAACAATTTAATTTTCAAAGCCATACTCATTCATTGATTACGCTGGATACAAGAGTCGATTGAACTAAATGCAGTCTTAATTCTGTGTTATCGTCGGTCGAACAAGGTCATGTGGATGTGACTGCAGCCGCGACCTTTTATTTATCCCAATATTATATTTTCGTGCGGTGACCCGGTTAAAGTTGGAACATATAAGCAATGACGTAAATGCTTGGTTTGCCAGATCATACACAGACTAGACCGGAAGAGATTTATGTATTAATGTTTTATGTGTGACTTATGAAAATAATACTAGTAGTAAACCTTTTATTATCTACATACGTACCTAGAAATAGTATGTAATACTAACTAGAAATTTGTCTGATAACAATAACAATTATGATGGCAATCAGCCAATGTCGGTTATGGATATATGCAACTTTGAATGGAATTAGAGTAAATCATTTTGCTACCCCTTAGGATTAAGCTGGAATGCCTCGAGTAAGTCTTTGCTTTACCCTTCAAAGCATAGCCACGTTTGACACTACAGTTAAGTGCTCTCTATCATAGTCGAAGAACAAAGGGTTGTGACATCTGAATGTAGTCACCAAAATACACCCAAGTCCAAAAAAATCTTTATTTGCAGTAGACAGTGTAAACGGAGGAACCGTTAACCAGCAGCCTAGTTGAGATTGAAGATTTTACATACTTAGATGTTTGATAAACAATAAAAGCAAGTTATGTAACTAACAACTCATTCTGAGGTACCATGTTTGTAACGTTTATTCATATCTGTTCCACAAGTGTGCTGAGGAGATAAGATTTAGTGCTACTTCAATTTAAACATCCATATATTAACATATTATAATAATTATCGACACATTACATTTGTTTTGCTATAAGTTATTTTATTTAACACAAGATTCCACCTATTTATAGACAAATCTGCGCTTAACATTGCCGTTATTAAGTAATTATGGTAGTTTAAACTCTGCTGTTTTCATTTGAAAGATTTGGTAACAGAGACATACCTATTTTACCTAACCGAGGTGTTCCAAACTTAGTTCTCAAGGATAGCAATGCACCTGTGGTAGACATCAGATAGGAATCTAATCTTGTGTGGGGTTGATTATAAATGACTATAGGCAGCGGTGCCGAAATACCATTAGGTGAAGTGCTCGTTTGCTACTTCTGTTATTAAAAAAATTCTGTGGACGTATGTGTGTGTTGGTGTTCACGGTCACGTATAAATCTAACGGCCGAATAACTTATACGATTCGTTTAGAATAAAATATTATTAAGATCATAATTACAATTTTCAAATTACATGAACGACTGACAAATAATTATTTTGTAACTTTTAGCTTTGACGATTCTAATAAAACTTTACTTTCAACTAATTTAAAAAGTAATTTAACTCAAAAAGTAATTTCCACGTAATAGCTTTCGATGTACATGAGCCAACAGTTTGAGCGACAAAGCTATTTAATTGCAATGATACCTACAAATTTACTTATAGCGCCGCTAATGTTACAATGAGCCGAGTTGCTCGAACAACGTGAATCATTCCCGAATCCCACACGTGTTGCCGAGAGATTATTCTAATTTATTGCATTATCGCCATTGAACTCTACAACCTAATGGACTTCAGCTTAAAACGTTCAAACTAAAAGTGACAAAAACGGCAAGTATAATGAAGGATTATATGTGATTTAATTTTAGACGTGCAGCGGACATTTTTATATATTTTTATTTCATTTTTATTTATAAAACTTATATCTGACATTACAGATAATACATGGAGGAAGTAGCAAAGGCGTATGCAGGTCGCCTGATGGTATGTGGCTACTGCTGCCCATGGACATTCGTAATCTACCCCAGATAAGATTAAGAACCCTACCTGATGTCGAACACAGATGCATTTCTACCCACGAGGACTAAGAACGCACCGGTGAAGTAGGTCTCCCTCACCACACTGTCTAAATCAGAATACAGCAGCGGTTAACACTGTAGTTACAAGGCAGAAATGGATATGGTGATGTAGCCGGAGTCGAATTATAAAAAGTTCTACCACCTTTATATCCATAACGCAGTTTCGTGAATTTTTGCATGCACTGCAGAAGGGTAATGTGGTAAATTAATTGAAACAAAATTTTGTTTGAATTTTAAGTGTCTTAATGGTGCAATATTTAATCAAGAAGCTTAACTGCGGCTGTATCGCTATGTAACCATATTTTTGCATTAACATGGATATATGAGAACGGTACGAACTATATTGGAAGTGCCGCCATCGTAAATCGTAAAACCAGCGCGAAAAAGGGACATTTTGTTTCTTGACTAATAAATCGCGGATAACGAGAATTTTATATTTTTTTAACATAATATTATGTATATAGACTTTATATCTACCGTACATTACTTATAAACAACTGCTCATGTCATTGAACGCAGCCATACGTACACAAACCAAACATTTTTTTCTAATTCCGATAACTGAATGCAGCTGCATCGTTTATTTATACCCTACAACTCGTTCTACCTACGTTTAATGTCCACGTTAATTGACACAAAGCCCGCATTCCCGATCTTTATTAGACTCGTTCCGATTGAGGTAATTCGACAAGAATTTTTATAATATTACTTTGTGATATAACTGAGTTAAAATATAACCGCGATTTAATATACATTGTATATTAAAAAGTATTTTTTTAGTTGTCTAAATCAGTGCCGTATTATCAGTATATACTGTAAGGATTGTTAACGACCCTAATAGCACTTAATCACATTTGTAACTGAAAATTAAAACTGTGTGTCGTGATTATTATATCTTATTCTGTACATAAGTCGTAATATAAAAAAATAAAAGTACCTACAGTAGACAATCTTTTTTATTATAAATCCATAGACAAACAATACAATATTGTTAACGTACTTATTTAATTCATGTTTTAATTTCGTAGGTAACTACAAATGTATTTTTAATTTGAATTTTTTGGTTTGCGTCACTTCTGTTAATATGCGGCCATTAGACACCATTAGAGGCTTGTTAACCATGATGTCATCATTCGGCTTCCTTTAGTATATAATAAAACAGTAAACGTACTAAAATGTGCTAAATTAAATATACTTTCACGCAAAGGTCAAAATAGAGTGAACTAGACAGGCTAGTTTACCAAACTGCACGCAAATGTTCGATATTAGTACACGAAAAAGTAAGAAAAAAATCGGGGTTTAATTTCATTTAGAAGCTTTGTTTTTACTTAAAGTTTAGGGTTGTATAGATGATATTTTTTTAATAGAATTATATTATATACACATAATTTAATTATGTAAAGCAGTTCACAAAGTCGACGATGAAACTCACAGCTGCTAATGTCAAAATTTGATTTAAGATGGATACTTTCAATTCATTCTGGGAATTTCAAAAGTGACTGCAAAGACAAACAGATCAATATTATCAAGTTATTTATATCATTTTAAACAGCCAGACCCTTCCGAAATGCGCCCTACTTGCGGTATCGCACCGCGAGTGCAATACTCGTATTACTGATGCCTTTTATGACTAATGTATACTTGTAGCGATGACAAAAACTTACAATCTAACAAAAGTGTTGTAATTCCACACCGTTACGTGTTTGTTAGCGGGCGACGCGTGTGAAGAAATCTCATGTTTATGGCCTTAAACTTTAGATATACTCTCGTTTGTTTCCCCAAGAGGCGCGGAGGCGGCCGGCGCCTTTGACCGAGAGAGATAACATCTACATCGGGCAGGTAGGCTTTTATTACTGCATATCCCGAGTCCCGACGAATTTCGAGTGTGACTTCTCACACGAGAAGCCCGTTCCCGTTTCGCTACTCCTTGGTTTAAGCGTTCGATTGATACGAGAATTATCCTCTTATCTGTAATTGGTCTAAGTGCCCGCTTTGATGTATAAAGCGAAGAGATTCATTTGCGAGCGATTCCATGCGAATGGGTCGCCGCTGAAAGGTCGCCTATTATCACTAATCGCTGGCTTGGCGCCACTCAATAGCTTGAGATGCGAAGCAACAGGCGCAACCTATTAAGCCGTAATATGTCGATAAATTAGCTAGTCAAATGTATAAAATATGCTTAATAATTATGCGAACAATCTGCTAAATGTAGCGCGTTGATTGAGCAATATATGTATAATTTACAAAAGAAAGGCGACAATTTTGGTGAGCTGTATCGCTACAGCTTTAGCGTAACGGAATTTCATGTCAATAATGAAAGTAGTTTATTAAAAATGTGCTTTAACGATTTCTTTACGGCCGTATGATACCAGAACATGTCACGATAAACGTCAGAAAATACTGACTTTGCAACACTGTTTCCGTGTAAGTAATGTTTAATCTGTAACGATTTTCAAGATAAGAACCTGTTAAGAAAGCCGGGTTCAGAGCTTCGATACGTGATCGGAAACCAGATCGAATGGAAAACTAGGGTTTTCAATCAATAAGCCGGTCGTTGCGCAGGCGCCGGCGAGATGACTGCATTCCACGGCAGTCTTTGTCATGTTAACCAAACAGGCGCTCATTATTCTGTTATTTTAACAAGGCATAGCAACGATCCAAGTGTGTTTGTCCTTTATAGAACACTGAACATGCATTGCTATGCCATACATCAAATAATTTTATGTGTGATGTATCTAGTGTCTATGTCCGAAGCAACTTGAAAGAAAGTGACAGAACTAATATTTTATTTGTAAACGAAATGATTAAAATGTGTGCATTTAATGTCTATAGGAAAGTTTCAAATCGTAAAAGCTATGAGAAAGTCAATTCCAATCTAAGCAACAAAACTTCCGATAGACAAACTGAACGTTTTTTTGTCAGTCTTTTACCCGTGAACCTTTGTTCCAAATTAAAAAGTTTAAAAACAACCATTTCAATTTTCTAACCACAGATAAAAAGTGTCAGCCCGACCATAACGATGGATTCGCAGTTAAAAATAAAAAGGTGGAACTATTATACTTACTTTTTAATAATGTTCGCGTTTTTGTTTGGAATATTGATGTAATGTTTTGTCTCATGAATAATTTAATAAGTATCGACCTACTAAAAACGTATGATGTGTTGAACATATTTAATTTTTAGTTGAAATGCACACCAAATGTAGTCATCGACGAACTTGTATTACAAATTACATAGTTAGTACATAATTGTATTCTTTAGTGAAGAGATCGATCAATCCAAAACGTATAACACTTATATTAAAATGTAAATAAAAATAGTTATTGATCCACAATACAAATTTATAAATCTAAAAATAGTTATTATAGTTATAGTTATATTATATATATAATAGGCATCTTATCGAAATTTACATTTCGTAGTGCATCTATAATGTCGGACCGTAGTTATATCGATATCTCTCGATAGCCGACGCCCACTCGAGTTTTTGGAATTCCGAGCCCCCTCCGCCGGGGGTCCGTTCATTCATAACGCGGCGTGATGTCTCCCCGCCTAGCGCAGTGCTGCCAACATTAGCCTCTATTAGGCCTTTAACACACTGTGTTTAATTTAGAAAGGTACTTTAAACTGACGGTTAAATCGTTAAATTGATGATACCTATAAATAAACAGTTAATTATTACGAACAATTTTCACTGCATTTTATGTAATGAGTTTAAAGTTAAATGATGTACGTAGTTAGGTACGTAATGGTTACATTTCCTTAGTGAGTACGTACACTCTTGGTAAATCTAGAATAATAACTGTTTTTAAAGTAACATCACCACTATAAGTCTGCTTACATTTAAAGAAAGAAATGTTTAGCCTCTAAACATTAACTTTTATTTAACAAGCTTAATTACCACAATTTAAGTAAATGTGTTCATGGGGCCTTAGCCTGTAATACGAAGATCGTATCACATGTGTCCGGACGGAAACGTTCACGAAAACAAAACACACGATTGTTTAATATTGGTATTGTATTAGTATTAGCGCCACCAACGTCGTTGTCTATGAATTGTTCTAAATTTGAACAAGGTCGGTCGTAACCCGTAACAACTTTTTCCTTTGTGTTAAAATTGTGGTCAGTTATAGAGAACACATTTGAAATTTTATAAAATTAGTAGGACTAATTGGATACAAATCTCTTACTCCAAGTCATTTATCTTAGATTATTATATTATTAATTAATTTTATTAGTAAAATAATATCGTATTGTATGAGGTACTCATATAATCTTAATATATTATGAATGTACTTAGTAGGCACTTTAAACGAATGATATTCATGAAGTTATACAGACTCATTAATACTGATATTTTAAGTATTTTAAGTACCGATGTTTTAAGTCAGACTCCATTAATACCGATATTTTAAGTAGCGATCTAGTGACCCCTTAGCTTATATATTATAACAAGTGATTCCTACTAAACTTTGAAAAAAAAAATAGCAAATCGAATCCCGGAACCATCGACATTGTTCTACTGAAAATCGGAAGGATTTCTTTTACACATAACTAATGCATTACGTTACAAATCACACGTAAAGGAAATCGCATATCGTGTACGATTCAGGAAGACTGACATTCGGTGAACGCCTGCTTTCATGGACGATTAATTTAATCGCTATCGCTGGTAACGCGCCGACAAAAAACTGTAAATGTTATCGAACGATAAATGCTAAATTGGCAATTTTTTTACTAGTTAGCTATGGAACCATTCGAGCTTGAAATGACATCAACTTGCGGAGTGAGTCTTCATTCGCGCATTCCTTTTAGCATTATGTTCCCGCATATACATATTGTATATAGTTAATCAGCACAGTAGTTAATAAGAAGATATAAAGGAATGTCTGTGTTATTGAGTTACATTGGCCTACAGATCATCATATTTGATTTTCTACTGACCCTCCATTGTACAGTAGGTAATCTTTAAAACAGGCATCTATATCTTTTAAATATTGGCAAGTGAAACAAGCGCGAGCGTATAGTACGATAAACACGGCCTTTACTTTATTTACTTTACACGTTTGTCCACGCCTTTAACTAGGTCACACGTTGCGGTTTCCACTCGCTTGCCTATAGTCATTTCCATACATATACTTTAAATGGATTCTAGTATATTACCTGGATCGGACCTTGGAGTATAAGAAATAATTAACGCTTACTATGGACCACATGCACTAAGATTCGCCGAGAGTATTCCACACAGAATATTGTATTTAAATACTCAGATCTACGATACCTATAGGTGTCTGCTAGAACGAAGATGGAACACCAGGCAGTCTACGTGGTAGATTTTTTTATATTAAACATAGAAGTAAGTCAGTGATAGTAGCTTTTTTTAGGTAGATATCGATTAGTATAAATATAATTGTCTTTAATGCTTTATAAAAATATGGGAAGTAAAATAGAATGAAGTTTAAGAAAAACCTTTGTGTTATAACGGTAGTACGAACCAAACGTGACGTCTAATTTATATAACTATTCCGATTTAAATATAATTACATCTTCTTTATAATAAAAGTTGAATTAATAGTGGCATTCATTCGGAAGTTGGATGCGGGCGGCTGGCATTTTTAGTTACGCGTCATTTCATATAAATATAAAGTCAATTATATGCACCTTCTCTATCTTTATTATAAGATACAATATTAATTTCTAAGTAGGCTTAATGAATATATCAATATGCAATTAACATCCAACTTTGTTTACAACGGATGCAATTAAAAAAAGCTGCGTTTCAATGCAATAGACACTATTTTTTACACGAAATACGTTATTGATACATCTTCAGTGAGCTGTGACGGATATTAGTGTTATATTATTCTACAAAACGTCTTTTCTCGACACAAACACGCACTACCTACTACGTATTGTTAAATATTATGTATACAAGGTAATAAAATGTAAGTGCTTGATATACATATATTTCAACATAACTGCCATTTGAAGATTGTATAAATGCGTAAAACGGAACCCCATTTACTTTCAATCTGGAGAAAAAAATTGGAAATTTGGTACAAACTCAAAGTGAGGTAATAAAATTAGAGACTTGTAGCGTAAATAAGTTGATTCTGATTTAGGCGGTTAATTTTAGGAGAGGAAATTGACACCACGAGACTGACTTGCTCTTGGCAATATTTAAGCTCGTAATAAGTCATGCTTATTTAAAGACTAATTGATATTCGCTTCTGAAATAGAAAAAAAATAAATTAGTGACATCGTAATACTGTGAAAGTTGTAAAACCTGCGTACTGCGTAGTAACAGAAACCAGCAGATTAATAACCACATGACAGAGGGAGCTTTCATGCGATTCGCAACAGTCATTAAGACAATGCGCGGTGGCGTTATGGCTCGGGACGGGGTGATCGGCCGTGCACTCTCACGGCATAATAATTACGGGGCTAACCACTCAGTCGCACTTTATAGGCCGGCTCTGCGCCCGCGCAGCCTGCCGCCCGCGCCCGGACCCCGCCGGACCACATTCCGCTCCCATGCGACCGCGTCCGCATCCTGACTCCAGGACCTCTCCAAAATATCAACTTTTTATTATTCCCCATAAAGGGCAACAGCCAGGAATCTATCCGAGCAGAGAACTCGTCCTGTCCCTACCATTTTCGCGTCCCGCACCAAACGAGGAAAACTTGATTGAAAATTTATACACCGTGAGAGACTCGATTACATGGATCGAAATTTCTATAGACGAACGAAAGTCATCCCGGCCGATTCACACGTTTATTGGCCGTTCCATTAACTAAATCGGACGATGACGAATCGAGTACTAAATCGAGATTATAATCATTACAGCTCGCGGGCTCGCATTCTTACCGAAGAATCCGTGAAGCGATGGAATGCACGGAATCGATTCGAACTTGTTTTGTTTTCGCCACGTCATAACTCGCCCGACCCTTGGCTCGGACCTGTCTGTGCTCCACGATTGAATCACACGCTTCATTGTTTTCGACTATCGAAAATCGCCTCGCTAACGCAAAACAATATTTTGTTCCTTAATTCGTTGTATCAACAGCGTCGACTAAGGTTTTAAGGAATTCGACCTGTAAATATATCTTGGTCAGCCAGACTGTGGAATTGGAATTTAATATGTAGCTTGAATGGCTTGTGTTATACGACCTGAACATGTGGTATAATAATTATACCGATGAACGCATGCAAAGTTAGTCAATATCTTCGCCAAGGAAGCCCGCATCGCAATAAATATATATTGTCTGCACGGAGAAACAAACTATTATTCATAATTCTTTCAGTCATAAGAAGCCATGAAAGTGCATTATAATGATAGGCCATAAGATCCTACTTTTGATTTAATTGGACTTAAAAAGGATACAGGGCCATAAATAAAGTTACGCATTGAATTGCCAATAAAAGCTGCCAAATGCCGTTAAGTACCATTCGGGGGATAAAATAATTTATGTGTGGTAATTTACTGCCCAGGCAGACAAGTGAAAGGGAATAAGAAACAAAAGATAGAAATAATCAGGCACATATATATATATTATTAATAAATAAAAAATAAAATCGGACAAATAATTAGAAAAAGGTTTCTACATAACTGAACTGTTTCGTCTTTGTCTATTTAAATATAAATACCGTGTAATCGATCGCGCCCATTTGCACATAAACGGACATTGACTCTCGGATAACATCCTGAATGCGCCACTAATGTTGCGCGGTCGACATAACGCGAATGATATTATTAATAACTGCCTTCAAGAAACTGACGCAAGACGCCGTTTGATGTCTCGATAATTAAAATGTACAGCTTTATGCCTAGGTATACGAATACTGTACACATAGCAACATTGTTGTAAAGTGCAAATTAATGAAATATATAATGAATACATTTCACTGTACAGATATAAAACTATCGTTCAAAAACTCGATTATTGTATGCTCTAATGTCAAAAATAATTCGTATTTTAAATGCACATTCTTAATTAGCTTTGACGTAAAGGACTGTTGTTTTTTGCGGCTGATTGCGATTTTGATAATGCAAGAAATCCTTTGCATAAATGTTGGGCTTGACAAAAGTGGTTAAGACGAATCGAATGCATGTTTTTGCGATATGGCGAAGCGGACCGGTCTTCGGAACAAGTCGCCACCTGCCTCGCTCGGTGGAATGTCCGGCTATTAGTAAGAATTAAAACTCTGTCTGTCTGTATAATTATTTTCCGGATCGTCCTGCATCCAAGCGTAAGCTTATGTACCGACAATCTAAATTAATGTTAAAGAAACATTAATAACACGGCTACGTATTTTAATCGTTTTCTATTATAATCGTAGAATGTCTATACTAGTCTTCTATTAAATCGTAGGATGTACATATAAAAATTATTTTTCTGACTGTCGGTGATGTAGCATGGGCAACATTGAATATAGATCTAATACATTGTGGAGGTACAGCGTTTTTCGCTAATTTGTTCAAAGATATTATTAGCCTTAGCATCGTTTTCTATGTATAACTTTAAATGGTCAAATGAAATACCTACATACGCACAGCAAATATCTTGACGTAAATACGAAGTATCGATAAAACGAAACAAGATATCAATTTATTTAAGTGCTCATAGTTTGCCGCGTATTTGGTCTAAGAATAAATTTAACTACATGTCCATTCAATTTGGGCTTCCTTAGTAGCAGGATATGGCGGTGTAACTGGCTCCGCATGGTGTGTGGGTTGACATAACAATTTCGTACATTGTATGTTTGCGTCAGAGTCGACCTCGACTCATGTTTCGGACGCACCGATTTTAACGATCAATAATCTATTCACATGTTTACGGCTTTCCCATCTTTATTTGTTGTGTAGGCGTCTCTTAAAACACCGTCTCGGAATCAATTTTCTCATCAGTTGACCCAAATTCAAGATATACAGAGTGTATCACGTCCGACGGATAACCGATGGCAAGCTTGGACCTTAATACCTATCGATCTAACCCCACATGTATGTTAGCCGATTTTCAGTTGTTTCAAAGTTATTTGCATTTTACTAATGTTGTCTAGAAAACCCAGATTTTAGTCCAAAGTACAAAAAATCTGCCGAACTGTTAGAGCTACAACAATGATATTTTTCTTTAAAGTAGACAAATAGTAGGCCTTTTATACCCTCATATCCATTTTAATCTGGACCTATTAAAAAGTTCAAATAAAAAATAACATGATTATTTTTTCCGAGGAGAAAATGTCCACACCGACTTTGATGTGATTTAAAAAAAAATGTATTTTATTTTTAGATATGATCTTAAAAACTGCAGGGGTTAATCATAAATCAACCCTGCAAATTTCATTTGGTTAATCCTAGGGGATCATGTTAAAATATCGACTTCAATAGTCCAAGGACCAAAATTCTACACTTTAATTTAAGACAGACACTATAAAGATAAAGCCTTTTTGCACAAGCTTACGCTACGCTAGTCGGTAAAATAATGAGGTATAAATATCAATAGTATAAAATAGCATGACCACTCGCAAGTATTTTTTTATAAAAAAATCACTAAGATTTGGTACTTGTGAGTTTATGGACTTGCATTTATAAACTTATATATTTGTATGGACACTTATTAAGTGTATAATTTACATTTGAAGGTAAGGGTATTTTTACAAGTCCTAAAGAAGTTTATCGTGGAATGACAAGAAAACATGAATTAAAATTAAATCTCTTCAGTTTAAATTGCCACTGATGAACAATACACAGCATCCTGTTTCCCGCGGAATCCAAGAGCCTAATTACTGAATAAGAGGTTAAGGGACATGACATAAAGGGTCTGACGCAGCCTGCTACTGACAAAGACCCATTCAGCCATCTTGATTGAAAGGATTCATGTGAAAGCCCAAATAATGATCAGTATAATAGAGTTTTGCGCAGGTATGTGCTAATTCGCTATTTGACGAGTTTTCTCTTTTTATTTTGCTCATCTTACGCTTTCTTTAATACATCAAGTAACGTGCTGCAAAACGAGAACTCATGATTCATCTGCGAGAACCGAAGCTATTAATAAAACTTTAAGCTGTGAAGTATTTTAATATTGAATTTTAAGGCCAACGTAAAAACCTTAAGGAAATTATTATATTTACCAGGGCTTTTCGCTAACTTGGGAATGTACATTTCTGAAGATGTGACAAATAATCGTATGTAGCTTTCTGGATAAAAAGAGTCGATAAACTTACATGTTATTAACCCTGCAAACGAGTGAATGCATAAGATACACAGTTACTTAACTTTCACGTAGAGACGTGAAATAATAAATTAGTAATCACGTGGAACCTAATCAATAAGTAAGCGCCAAGTACCCGGGTTGTCGACCTCGGTGTTTACCCAATGCAATGTCGGCTTGTCAACCAGTCCACCCACTGATCAAATTTGTATGTCATACCATTTATTAGGATTTGGTGAGAATTTCTTGGCTGTACTCTCGGGAGCGAGTTTTCTCTGGCTGTTTGAAAAAGATTCCTTTGTCAATAGAGTATTGGTTGAAAAAACATTCGGCCTGCGTCTAGTTGGAGAGTATATGTACACATTGGAGTTCGTCCCTAGTATCATGTGATTTACAAAAAACTATTAAAAATGTCTCGTGATAAAAAAAAACTTATAGACGTAAATGAATGCAACTTTGTAGTTAAACGTGTTTTAATGTGCCTGCTAATGAATAAACGAATGAATCGAATTAATTTTAAAATTGACTATTAATTCTAAAATTAGCGAAAACATGATTCTACTGAACTTACATTAGGTAGTGTTATTAATAGTAGGAAACTTTAAACCTTTGATTACTCACCTTAAAAATTGAACTCCGATGCTGCATTTTTAGCTTATTTAAACAACGCGTAATGCAAGATATTATTGTAGTCTTAGTAAGCATCAATAATTTGTTGCTGTTTAAATACAGATGGTTCATATAAAGTTCATTGACCAAATAACATTAAATACGTTTACTTCACATTTGTTGTATATTTAAACAAAATATGCTGTTTATTCAATTTATTAAATATGTTTGATAGTCAAACATATCTCGTATTTCTATTAATCTGCTCGATTATTCTTACATAATAAAATATTAAATGAGTATTCAGCATCTTACTGATTCAATAATTCTGCTTTCGTGTAGTAAAAATAACGCAACTCATAAAATATCCTTTGTGTCATCAGTAACTTTTTATAGCCACAAAATCGCTAAAGGAATATCTGTCTGGTTTCATCGTCGTATTTATTTTTTATGTAAGTCCAGTCAGCTTTCTCAGAGTGGACGCTCGTTATCTTTAAAATGTGACTCCCGTGACAGACATGATAGATAGGTTAGTTTAGAAAGTATCCAAACAGGATATTCTATCTTCTGATAACGACACACATCCTTACGGTACAACGAACGTAAAAGATTTGTTTATTGAAATCTTAAGCATATATTCATAAGTAAAACGATAAAAGCCTGTCAAAAACCTTTAAATAATATATCCACGCAATCAGATATTTTACTGTATTATATGACTGTAAAATAACCTTTTATATGAAGAAGTAAAATATGTCAATCACTTCAATTTTATGACTATAACCCATATTTGAACAAGTTTGTGTGGAGTTTTGTTTAATTATTTTACAGAAAATACGATTTTGTTCATTGAAGGTCGACCAACATATGAAATAAATTAATGTATTACTTTTTTATTTTAAAATAACACTTTACTAGAATTATTTGTGTCGTTGCTACCATGAACGCACACAAAGATAAGTATGATATAGTTGGACCCAGAACAGAAACCTGAATTCATCATTTAGATGTCAATCGAGGATTGAACCGCAGCGACCGCTACGCCATGCGGGCAATTAATATAATCGTTTTCGATATTCTACATACATAATATGATTTAATCATTTTGCTTACATAAATTATGTCCAGAGCGCCAGCAGCTCCATATTATGAATTTAAATTAAGTCAGTGAATCATTGGATCCTTTTCCGGTGGTCTAACGACTTCTCCATACCAAATTTAACAGAGTCTGGCATTTCAACTCTTTGTCCAGAACTTTTCGCATACATCGCCGGTAGTTGTCGCGACAGACCGACAGTTAGAAACACCGGCGTTCGAGTATTGCATGCTAAATAAGCTTCAAGGTATGCAAAATGATGCAAAGAAGTTTATAAAACTGGATATGACGTGCCGGTGCCCGATCTATCAGACGTTGTTGCCTTATTAGGAAACGTGGCGTCAACGACGTTCATAAATTGTAGACTATCTTAATAGCAAGAACCTGTAGCCATGCCTCCTGCTGATTTCATTGAATTACCACTGGCGACAGATATATATTTGCATGTTAATTACATAAGTGATCGTAGGTATAATTACACTTTACATTAAAAGACCTTGGATGGATCTATTCGATTTGCAGGTCACTTAATATAGAACAATTAGGGTTATTAGATCAATATTTAACGGCATTACGAAATTCAGGGTGTGGGCTTGTTGACTGGTAGGTAAGCAAAGCTAACAATATATTAATTTTCATTAAAGGTTCTGTTTAAGCGAGTCTAAAGCTTGTGGCGGACATGAGATACGTCCTCATTAATTTAAATGACTCCCCGAAGGGTATGAGGTTTGAGCCATGCACAAAGTCTGCGGTTGCTAAGGTATATGGAAGTAGGTAATTAAAATGCATAAAACTGCTGTTTTTTAAACAAAACTACCGTTTCGGGTTTCATAATAATGTCAGAAGAGACCAAAAGCATTTCTTGTGCTAAATTCTGAATTTTCATTTCGGCTATTAAACTTGTAGTGTGCATGCTTTCGGATACCTAAATAAGGGCGAAATAATGACTGTGCGGCGCCGATGAATGAGAGTACTTGGTATACAGGGAAAAATGATTATTATCTTCTGTCTCTGCATGATTTAAGTTTCGCAAAATTAACGTTGGACGTTGAATAAAATAATATTGTGTGAAAATAAGTTTAAAGAAACGTTTTAATGATACTGATACCTACAAGGTATTACGTATAAATCGCAATGATTATAAATCATGTGGGAAGGTTTTATATTTCCATCCGAATAATTCGTACGCAGAAATCGCCCACCCTGTATTCAGGACTGTATGTTCTATCTCTCTACTTCTAACCACGTGTTTAACCTTAATCGCGTTTCTGGCACTGAGATTTCCAATTACATACTTAACTTTGTGTCAACAAGATGAGTTGAGAATCTTAGTAACGAGTACTTC
>DWRA01000349.1:0-26669 GCA_018250295.1 Spathilepia clonius | reverse complement strand
TCAAACCAGAAGACAGTAGCGCTTAACACTGCTGTTATTAGGCAGAAATAAGTGTAGCGGTGGTGCCGCCGGAGTCGCACTACAAAGGGTTCTACCACCATTAAAATTGAAGCCTTAGCGCAAATAGTCCTTCAATCACAATTACAATAGTTATATTTCATATCTTAAACAGATTAGGAATACGTTCAACGCTAAAAGATCACGTGTCGTGAAATGTGACACTAGAGGCAGCGTCTCGGCCGCTTAGTCCCGGGGACGATAATTCATCTCCCAAGCTGTCCTCAGTTTCACTCGCGTGTTGTTTTATTGCACGAGGAAATTATCGGCCATTGCAATAATCGGGGATAATTATTATTAATGCCATTGCTTACTTTATATTTTTTTGTAGTTTAGTTTGTTTTAATATTTTGGTCGGAAATTGTATGCATTTTATGCTAATCGTTTTACGATATCCTCTACAACATGGGTACCCTTAAAATACACATAGATGAATACATAAATACCAGATCCAGAAAAGAAATATAAATTTAGACGATTGTCTGTCCGAGAGTTGAAATTGATACCATTTGTGGCGTGAAAGTTACTACCACCACCAAAGGATATGTACAATCAAACTCAGACAAAATCAGAGTCTTACTTAAGGTCGGCCACAGATGCATCTTCTGGTTTGAAGGGTGAACCAAGGGAGACATATTTAACCTAGGCATTCCTACTTAGTCCTCAGAGGCAGTCTGTGGCCGACCTCAGGTAGGATTCTAATCTTATCTGGGGTGGATTGCAAATGTCCATGAGCGGCAGTAGCCACTTGCCATCAGGTGGCCAGCATGCCCCTTTTAGCAAACGAGTATGCAGTCCATAATATAAAAAAATATATAAACTGACAGAAAATAAAAAGTTATATTTTAAAATTTATTGCGTTGCCTACACATATACTCGATGTTTTTATTTTACGATGGTAATAAAAAATCAAAACCTGTTTCAATATTTTTAGGTGGCGGGTTTTGAAATACATTCAATAAAGCTGCTAGAACAATAGGTGCCAATTTAAGCACTAGAACGTGTTCCAGTCCGAGTTAAATAGGTTTGGTTTGCTATCGATCCGTTCTAAACGTGGACAACAGCAAGACCAAAAAATCGCCCCATTTTGCACGCTTCATCACGTCTATCTACTGATTTTTTTGCAATTCATGTGATATCACGAGTTTGGAGCTTCAGTATCGAAACTTGCTAATGAATTAATTCCTTTTCAGTCTATCTTTAGACGATTTTCTTTTCAGTTTATTTCACATTACCTTGATTTGTAATCCATGCAAATAAATAAAGTTGCAGGGTCTGTTTATTATATAAAAATAATTGCTTTTTACTAAATTCATTTGAACGTATTTACCATACATATAACAAAAAATAATTATATTTTATTTTATCTGCCTGTCTGTCTATGTTATGTTTGTCTGTTTGTTTATTGTTATTTGGAACATTCACTGACAGATAACTTATGTTATAAGAAGTACTTTGGGCTACTTTTCTTTTAGAAATGGTATTTTAGAATACCGCGTTGAAAAATTGAACCCATTAAAATTTACCCCCATTTTTTAAACTGTTGAAAGTAAAGAATTTCTATCTACTTTATGTCACGTTGAAGCACCGCACCACCTATTTCTGTCTGATAACAGCAGTATTAAGTGCTGCTGTGTTCGTGTTTGAAGCGTGAAGACATTCTTATCCGAGGCGCTCTCAGGGGTAGCAACGCATCTTTGGCTACCCTCAAAAACCAGTCTTATCTTATGTGGATTTAATTACACTTAACATTAGGTGATGATAACTTGCTATTTTATATAAAAAAAGAAATCTGAGAGTAGTTTTTGACTATAGCGAAAAGATATTACAAATAGATAAATGGTAGTATTGAAAAACACTGGATAAATTTCGTAAGTCCTTCTACATTGATTATAGTCGTGTGACATAGTGAGTTTTCTAAAACACGTTCTAATATAAGCCCTATTCAATAATTTTATATGCAGACAACCGTAAAATACTCAGTGGATTGGGGTAAATTGGACCATCATAAATTTTTATGGTAATATCGGCCAGCTCAGGTGCTAGGTGTCAATTTTATGCAATTGATAGGGACTTTTACTACTTTTATCCCTATAGTGAAGGAATGCGATATTTTTTAATTTTACTAAAATTTCAAGATAGTCAAAGAGTATTAAATATTAGCTATCATATATTGTTTTTTTTTAATGAGACCTGTAGTTTTGGGCAAAAGCAATTAGTATAATAATAATTTGGGCATGTTACTAATCTGTAATGAATATTATTAGCTGAATATTAATATCCAGTTGATATTGCACCATAGAACGTATTGCTAATTGAACAATTTTTGACGATACACAAATTAATGCAAATTATGCAAATGCAATATTATGAGCGCAACATTTTTTGCACACATTAAAATTCATTTTGATTTCTAAAAACACTTTTCCCGTTATATTTTTGTATACCGTAGACAATTTCTCACTGTCGCAGTAGCTTTTCAGCTTAGCGCTAAAAATAATCAAAGCATGCAGCGTGGTCAGGGCGGGCGGGAATTAATGCGTTTGGCGCAGGTGGGCGACAAGACGACTGCAGCAACGCATTGATTCAACCCGTGCGGCGCGATGAATAATGGTTTGAATATTCAAAGTATAATTCAGCTCGGGAATTTTTATAATTTTAATGCAATGAAACAATGAGTAAATTTATTTTCGTCGTGGTCAATTTAATTTAATTGGGAAGGTATGAGTATTTACGCTTGCTTCTTTTGTTTTTATTCTTGGGTTTGGTTCAATAAAATATTATTAATTGAAATGTTATTATTTTCGTTTGTGTTCGCAGCGTTTTTTTGGGTTAATTGTAACCTAATATATTGTTTTATAGTATGTTAAAAATACACTCGTTTAGAATAAAATCTGTATAGTTGCGGCTGCATCATTTATTTATATATTTTCTCAAAGAAAAATATATAAAAATGATTATTAGCAACAGTATCAGCAGAACCCATCAATATTACAGAAATTATATACAAACATGAGACCAAACGAGCACAATTTTTTTTACTATTTATATTTCTACTAAGTATTATAATTTTAGATCCTTTAAAGTAAGTCCTAAAAAAAAATACAAAAATGAATTACTGCATTATTGTTTTTGGCTCAAGTAGATGAAAAGGTGATAACAACAAACCATAGATTCAACTGCTTATAATATAAGACGTACAAGTTTGACAGTTAAATTTTAATTAACATCTTAATTTTTTAATAAACACGGTGTTACATAAACAAATTAAATATTTGTCGCAGTTGATATCAATTATTTTCTTTTTAGTAATATACTAGGAGCTATTGTTAGATCGAATCGAATAAATCGATATTTTATGTCCAAAATATTTTAGTATACAACGAAACTCTTTTACAAACTATATTTTAGTTACTGCATAATTTTTTACCGTCACAAAATAAAAAATAACAGAAGCGTAGCAGCGCGGTCGTGGCGAGCGGGAATTAATGCGTTTGGCGCAGGTGGGCGACAAGACGACTGCAGGAACACATCGAATATTTAGAATGAACCTTTCACGTTTCTTCCCGCATTCAATATTTTTACTAGCAACAGCGCCTGTAATATGTATTAATATACATATTTTATTATTCTGTAATTTAGCTCTGCATTTTCGAAATAATGTTTGTTAATCGTAAATTGATGATTACTTTAATACTAAACATATATACTGGAATGACCACTTATGCTCACTTAATTGCTTCATTTTTGCCCAATAATAGCAGTGTCAAGCGCTGCTGTGTCCTGGTTTGATGAATGAGGTAGGGGAGATATACTTGTCCGAGGCATTTCAACTTATTCCACAGGTGTAGTAATGCATCAGTGGTCGATCTCAGTTAGGATTCTAGTTTTATCTGGGGTGGATTACAAATGTCCATGGGCGGCAGTTGCCACTTACCATCAGGTGGACTGCATGCGCATTTGCTGCTCCATCAAATAAAAAAACGATACCTATATATTTGGAGGATATTTAAGAGTTTATTTAGCTAAGTTATTTCTCAGTTGCCTTACTTAAAAAGCAGACTATAATCACAGAACATTTATTTATCTTTCATTGCGGAGCAAGGACACGGAGGGAGAAAGTTATCGAATCGGCAGCAAATCCGGCCGAAAATTCCACAGAGCGAGAAATCAAGATCAGATCGCAAATCCACGTAGCACGCCACCCAGAAATTAGTCGACCAAACAAGGGAGAAAAAGGCGAAAGACGTCGGATAACAGTAACACATTTTCGTCGCGTTCCTAACGATTCCGAGGCGAACTGTCCCATAAATCTGGAGAACCTGATTGATACATGGCGGTGGGTTGACGCCCATCCCGTAATTTACTGCGCTACGCCCACCCCGCATCGAGATAGCAGGACTTTTGTTTTGCATTAATTCCTTTTGCCTTCCTTCGTAGCCTTCGTAGCTCGTAGCTCGTAGCCAGCGGATTGTGGATCGGCACTCGATGGAATGAGGGAATGAGGTGCTGGTTTTCGTTGACTTTGTAATAAACAGAACAATGTTTTTCTTTAGTTGTTACTAGAATTTAATTATCATTTGCTTTGAGGGTTTAGGAAAACAATCTTGAGAAATCCTATTGTTATTTGGAAGATTAAAGAAGCAAATGAACATCTACTCAAAGCCGATCACATGCGTTACTACTCCTTAGGACTAAGATAACCACCTTGCCATATGTATTTCAGCCGGCATCCATACTCTTCCATCGAAACGGAAGAACTGCTTGAAACCCACCCTGGTGACACTATATCGGTTTTTCCACCTTGCTAATCCTCAAACTTTTACCAATGCCTGATAGTTAAGTAAAATAACCTGATAAAGATATGTGAAGTCTACCAAAACGCACTAAACTAGCCTGTTGGGCTATGACTTTAACCCTTCTTACTCTAAAAGGAGATATGTATCCAAGTTATTGTAACAATATGTGATAACTGTTAAAGCGACCATTTATTTAAGTACATAGGTATAGCTTTATATCATATATTATAGCGTATATACGGTTAACTTACTGTTCAGTGTCGTGGTTATTTTTCTTGAAATTGTAATCTGCAGTCGTCGTATAAATTCGCGTTCAATGGGAATGAAAAACGAAAAATATGTCAACTTATTCACTGTTTTAATGTGCTATACGTATGCTAACAAGCTGTCGTCATTTTTCAAGTAAGCTAAAGGAAAAATTCGGTAGGGCCATTGCGAATGTGTATGGAATATTTCAGACAATACACTATTCTGCTGTCATTCTTTTTAGTTGTCAGGGGATTAAAATCTAGACGACTTCGAGCAAAACGAAGTGCGAGATGCCGTACGGCAGTGTATTGCAGAAACTATTCAAAAGTACAATCACAGATCACGCCTGCTCTGAACTGCAGAGTATAAACCTTTTGCGGGGCCAGCGTGCTTCGTTTGCACTAAGCGGTTACTTGAACGGCGGGGATAGTTTGTTGGCAAGTACCTTCACGAGTACCTGATGTACATCGTGGAGGACTTAGTTTTTTCAATTAGTATCATAATTTAGGAAGAAATGAATTAAATTATGTTTAATGTAATAAAACCCTCTGTGACACAAAAATAGGAATGTATATATAAATATATTTTTAACTGTAAGATATTCCTTTTTACTCTCCAAATCATTCTTAAATATTACTTATACAATGTACTCTCTTAAATTTACCGTATACTTTCAAACATATATTTTCTCTAATACTGATTTTTATACGATTAGTTCTTTAGACAGGTAAAATATTGCAATTAAAAAGAAAAAGACAGGAAAACAATTAAACAATATTGTGTTGAATAAACTTTTTCTCCAGGCCTATAAATTCTTAATAATAATTGATAAATTACCGTATATAGCCTCACATTATCTGCCAGGTACAATAAACTAGAAATCCAATAGGCGGCAGATAGTGTTATGGACACTACATGGCTAATTATCATGACTATCATTGTTACTTGTAAGCAAGTAACTCGCAAGCAGTAACGCGGCCTAGCAAAAACTGGGCAGAGTACAAAAACTCATCACGTTACACCACGCAACACACTGATTCTTTTCAGCGAGCCTCCGCTAATTTCAGGCAGTCACAGAACTACTCGTAGCAAACGACACAGGGCCAGATTAAAGCCTTTCTTGAATGCTAATCTTAGACAAAAGCGTTATTATGAACCGCCCCCGGGTGTAGGACGAATGTTCGCTTTGTTTATTTTAATTTTTTCGCATGGCCGACGCCGTCTAGAGCTAGCTAAGGAAAGATATACAGGACGCGTTTGTTTCGAGCTCCGCTTTTAATATTTTTTATTACTGTTACAGTAATAACAATGGGAAATTTGTAAATTCGTGCCACGAACACCAGAATTGGTCAGCTTTTTCATAGACAGCACAAAGACTATCCAGTCTTTGAACGCTTTGCCATGAACGCGAATGGAAGACCGGACCACGAATTGTACTAGAATTCAAAAACTAAAAAAATGTGTAATTACCATGGCGCACTTATATACTGCTCTATCGAAAATGGTACGGGAAAAATAGCATCCGAATATGAAGCACAGATTAATCTTCTCAGCAGTACACTGTAGGTGAATTCAACTGTTTATTGCTACTTTGCACAAGACTACAGCGGCCAAATTTCCAACAGAAACAATGAGATCTATTTTTATGTTATCAAATTGACATTGCCATTTAAAATATGGTTTATATTTCTTTTTATCTAACGTATACTAATAAATGCTATAAATATTGTTTTTTTTTAATTGACTACAAAATTGAAATACTAAGTTCAAACACCTCGCGTGCGAGTATGTTCTATGGATTACACTCTAATATATACCGCAGAGATGGCAGCTTTTAATGGTTTAGAATAGAATACATCTTAAATAATAGCAACAGAAGAAAGTTGAGGAACACAATTAACCACGTTCTTTCCGAGCTAATCAGCGAATATATGCGCTAGCGCCGCTAGCGGAATCATATTACTATCGCTGGATGAACACATCTATCAAACCAGAATATATTAGCTTCATACCAATGCAATAAAACAGATAACAGACTCGTTAGTACCCCTACCACATACTAGCTTACATTTTTTCATGAAAAAAAATAGAATACTTTTATTTATAGCTCAAAAAAGTTACTTAATAAGAGCATCTAATGGACACGGCAATAAAACCGGTATAGCGAACAAAATTCCATTTGACAGTCCCTTCAGAAGATTTAGGACATCTACAGTAGGCACCGTAATTTACAATGGCTGTTGTAAGGGTCACCTTAAGCGATTTAATCCAAGACATGGCAGCTTGACATTACGTCTTAATGCCATTGAAGTAATTCTTGACTTCCTTGCTACTTATCTCTGAGTTAATTGAATAAGCCTTGCGATCATTTTCAAGAAGTGCCTATTTGTTTCTAAGAAAAAGATAAGACAGACTTAAGCTCTCGAACAAACTAAAATAGTAATGGTTCAGTAGTTTTATTAAACTCGGCCTTTTAAATCTATGGTTCGAATCCCAGATACAGAATTGGAAATTAATTGTCAGTTGTTTTAATGGTGAACAAACATATTGGAAAGATTGTTCCACGTATTGGGGAGTTCTGTGATAAAAAGAAACAGTTTTCTAAAGTATTTATAATTATAATGTAAATTCGTGTCTTTCGAACACGATACCCGTACCCAGCAGTCCAGCAGTGGGACTAATTTTCGATCGAATTCAGAATAAAGATTATTTTTCGTATAAGCAATGACAGTAGTAAACAATGAACAACATATAACTTAAAGTCCATGTGATCGAAATTACAAAATTAGCTTAAGTGACGGTAGCTAGTATTGCGGAAAATATTGATTATAAAGTGCGGATAAATTTTCATATATATCGAAATGGGTAAGTTTCATGAAGGCAGCCTTCTGTTCGCAAATGACCGTCGCAGAAGAGTCGCCCGGAGCCGCGGGTCATTTGGCAGCGCCGCGCAATATACCCGTCGATGTCGTAACGGAACGATACCGAATATCAGTATTCCCAAATTTGTCTCACTCGAATTGGATGTGATATTTAATGTTTTTATATTAAAGGGGAACTGTAAGATACACAAAGAAAAAAAACTTATCCCTGGAAATTACTAAACTAATTTAAACTTATGTTGTTGTCTTTTTGGCCGGCTATTAAATTTTGACCTGTATATATAAACCAGTATAGATAATAGATTTATAATGAAATTCGCTAAATTCGTCACTTTTATAAACTTCGCCGGGGTTCGAATCCTGTACCATGTTGGGCCACACTTGTAAAATAATCGCTGTAGCTCTGTCACAAAATAAGCAGAGAACAACAGCGTCAGACAAAAACATATACTATAATATTACATCTATGTATGCAGATTTACAAACTATACTATCGATTGACCAATCCAATTTCTCTACAATTTATCCGATTGTATAAAGCGAATGTTTTTAGCAAAGTTTTAATTATTCGGTATAATAATAATAAAGGCGACCGGACACCGCGGCGCACAATCGAAACGATAGAATTTTACGAGGCCCCCGGACGCAGTTCGGTAAGCAGGCCCCGTAAATAGTATGACACGGATGTAGAAACAAACTGGAAGTGCAATGCCAACTGTGTTGACCCAATGGCTAGTAAATTTCAGGCAGTATGCTTAATGTCCCAGGACTATTTAATCAAGAAACGCACTTTGAATTTTCATTTTTTTTCATAAAAAAATCATTTTTTTTTTTTCATAATTTTTTTTTCATAGAAATGTATTTAAAGGATTATTACTTGTTTGTACGAACACACTGTCCAGATGGTAGTAGCCTAATAGATATTAGTGAACATTTTCAAGTAACAAATAAATGGAGTTTTGGTTGCACAACTACAGGTGTGCTGTTACTATTAGGAGTAAGTCAAAGCATGTCAAAATAGTGAATTGTCTTTTCATAATCTTCAAACAAGCACATAGCGGCGCTAGAATACTACTACAAGGTAGGAGAACATACGGCGGAGGAGTTGCTGCGTAAAGTAAAAAAAGTAAAAATCACGCCTTATACTTCCAAATTCAAACTTGACACATCCAGCACTTTTTGCTTTTAATCAGCGTACACATTAATGCAGTACGTAGCTCTATACGCAACTATTACACGGTGAGTTGTGGATTTGTTTTGCTGCTCCGATTGCTGAAAATATGAAAATCAGATCCAGTTTCAGTTGAAGGAATAACGGACCGGTTCTTTCTATTTCTTTGCGTTTCTTTTTTGAACTTTAAGCTTGTTTGCAGAAACATTTCTAAGAACAATTATTTTGTTTATTTTAAATTTTGATGTCTGTTGTTATATGTTTTTAAAGGGACGATACTTTAAAAATCAAGACCTGTTGGCCTTGATTTACAAAGTTTCGTCAACCCATTACTGTTCCACTGCTGGGCACGGGTCTCCTCTCAGAGGGATTAAGCCATAGTCCACCGTACTGGCCTAGTGCGTATTGATAGACTTCACACACTTTTTGAGAACTTTCTTTTTTTTCAAAGAACTCAAGTGTGCAGGTTTCCTTACAATGTTTTCCTTTACCGTTATAGCAAGTGATAATTAATTTGTAATACGCACATAACTTCCAAAAATCAGAGGTGCTTGCCTGGGGTTTGAACCTCGGACCCCTCGACTGAGAGGCCATGATTCAACAACTAGGCTATCACTGCTATATTTTCAAAGTAATACATACATTATAAATACGCTTAAAGTAAATTTTATGAGGAAACCTACCTAAGAAATCCCATACAATTCTCAAAGGAGACACTCTAGAATTGGGACAAATAAATAAGTAACATATAATAATTAATTATCATGGTCAAAGTAGATTATGACATTTATCCTACTCATTCTAAAAGAAGATTCGTGCTCCGAAAAGACTCCTACACTTAACAAGTTAAGGTGTTAAGGGGAAGATCAATAGACAACATAGTCATAGATGTAACAATTGAGATAATAATTTTACATCCCATTATCCTCGCCTCATGGAAGACAAAGAATAGAAAACCATCCACTTAACTCTCTCCAATAAAAGTTTTATTTCACAAATGAACGGTTAACATCTTCCTACACAGTGATAGAAGTAAAATAAATCGTGAACCCCCACAGACGTGCTCTAAAAGTGTAGGTGTGTATTGGAATCACCTCATTTTCGGAAGTCGGTATAAAAGATGGCAGATTGCAGACACGACTGTCGGCGTTAAGGGGAAGACTGTTTCATTTTGTTGAGCAGTTCACTTTTATTTTTGATATAAGCTACCAAATAAATAAAGGAACATTAAATCGTCTGTGGGTAAGGGGTCATAGACACTCAGAGATTAATAATGTATATGTAACCAGTTAAAAGCGCTCTCACTCTGATAGGAGACCTGTGCCAAAGAGTAGGGCATTAATGGGTTGACGACGAATCAGTTTAAAATAAAATGATGCTCCTGACCTAAGGCCGTAGAATGATATATAGAATGTAGTATATGAAGATATCCAGGAAGTGAACTTAACGTTATCTTTTTACCGTGACTAACAGCATTCCATCAAGGTAACTACGTAAAACCATCGCGAATTTAAATAAATACTCCTTCGTATAGTTCTAACAATGATTCCGTGGATCAAAAATGAATACATAATTATGCAGTTACATAGTAAAAACGTTAATCCCATTTTGCACCGACATTGATTGATTAACAATCAATCTGAGAGATTGATATAATAATTATATTTCAAGTTGACTTATTACCAATTGGTAATAACTGTTAGATGCCACTTTTCCTCGCCATGTCCGGTCTACTGCTACACTAATTGGCTGTTTGGCTTAAATCTGGCCAAGCAGGAACCTGGAATCCTCTGCTTATCAAACCAATATCGTGATAGCTCCACATATGTCGTCCGGTAGTACCCGAACCTCCAGTCTTCTCACGAGCTTACGATAACTATAGAGTGGCGCTACCCCTTAACGCTTGCAGCTAAGACGGACGGACGGCAGGGGGCAGGTAAAGGGGTCAAACGTCATCGATCGAGGGGTGGCGTCCACTCGATCCGTGCAATCACCGCCCTATCTGCACTCGTATCAACGTGTGTCGGATGTCTTGTTCCGGACGGATTCTCGGATAAAACGAACTTTTAATGTTGACAATGTTGTATTGTTTTCTGATTTTTAATTGCTATAATTCTTCATGTTCTATTGGGTCTATGTATCCTTCGAATGCTTAAGGTCTGAAATGTAAACTGGCGGTTTCAATGAAGTAATAACATATTTATGGTGGTTGGGCCCTATGTAGTTCGACTCCTTTATAACAAAAATGTTAAGCGCTGCTCTAAAACGACACGATGTAGATCAGCTTACGAAGTCAAATTGAATATCAATGCTTATACCTAATGTATAATATATTCCAGGCACTTGCTTCGAAACACTTAATTCTAGATGTTCCTTTGACCTGAAATTCAATGCAAATTGTCAAGAGCATATCTTAGATTCAGTGTACCATTTAAGAAGCACTCAAAGAAGGTGCTCCCACGCAAGTTAATCAATTCCTGTGAATCTTTCATACTAATTTAACACTAACGGTGTAGCAATTGGGGTCGTTATTGCGTACGTGTTCTTCACGAATGTTTGCATATGAGTGGATGGCTGTAGCAAGACTTAACACTTCATACTTAAGCAATACATGTTTAATGGCGGTCACTTTGTGAGGACACACGTTGCTCCCGGAGGAGGGCTTTTGAAAACTGCATCGGTGTGTTCCCATTGACAGTAACAGTATCGTATGTATATAGTGACATTATTTCTATTTATTTTTTAGGTAAATCAATTTATCCAATTCCAAGACCAAAGGTACAAAATTGACGATTTCTATTATGTAGAAGTTGTCATGGTTCGATCATCGATTAACATTAGTTTCTGATAATAACTTGTACCGCAAAAAATACTTACAGTAGAAGTGGTCCCTGTTGTTCCTGTTGGATAGTAATTTCTTGTAGAGTAGTCTCCAAATAATATGTTGGCAGCCTTATGTTATTCGATACGGATTTGTTATTAATTAATAGTTTCTTCCACTAATTTCTTATGGAGAAGCATTATGGAGTACGACCTAAGCCTCCCTTAGCTAAGAGAACGTCGTGATCAACAATGAGAGATAAACAGGTTTACAGTTTTTACTTTTTAAATGCATACAGTAAATTTCGTATTTTAAGGTCTTCTAATGAAGCATCAGTTGTAACGTTATTATGATTATTACTGCTACATGTACATGATTTTAACTATTATACAGTATTGTAACTGATAATTTATTAAAAAAATACAAATACAACTAAAGGTAGTGTAAGTTATTTCCATTGTGATTGTAAATAAAATAGGGAAAGTACCACGAGATACATTCAGACCCGGGAGATCGTATCGGACTGTATAATGGACACGCGCACCTGCAAGCGCGTCCACACGGACTGTCTTACCGAAGTACTCCTTTGTAAGGGTCACTCTCAATACCGCCTCTGCATATTTCAACCAAGCCGCGACCACAGCTCGCTTCGTAAACGCTATCTTTACGTTGACCTGCAATTTTACCTTTGCGCCTCTTAAACGTAAAAACAAGCGAATGTAGCGCTTATGTGGCTGACTCACGTTTAGCGGGATCTTTCGAAAGCGGTAAAATAAGTTAGCAAAGAAGCGAAAGCCGAGCGGTGGTGGCGCTTGAAATATTAGCAGCTTCAGTTCCCCAGATGTGTGCATTCACGGAGACACCTAGCTACGTGAGATATTTGCGTTTTGATATCGGCCTTTGAGTCGAATTTGCCGAAAGCCTTTGGCATTCGTTCCGGTCGTGTTTTTGTTGTCTAGCGTGCTTTGGTTCTTATCTGGAGGAATCTTTGCTAAGGTATGGGAATTAATTGCGGTCCTATCTGTCGTTTCTATCCGATCCATTACACACCTGTATGGTATACATCTTCAGTGTATTTGCTGTTTTAAACTTTTTTCTTCTGATTTTGCTATCCATCAGCCCCATCCGTAAATGATATGGGTTTTTGGCGAAACAACGGTCTTTTTTAAGTCATTGGCTGTGCGTATTGGTGACCGAAAATAATATCAACAGTGCTGCCCAATTCAAGATTTTACTCAAACTCAAACTGAAACTCTAGAGATTACTGTCTTAAACAACTCCTACGATATTGTATTTTCCCTAAAATTTCCTTGAAATGGGATTGTTACTATAGTATTACTCGGATACTACATTACACAAGTGAAGTGATAGTCTTATAGTTGAAACTTGGCATCGTAATTTTATTGGGAGTCCGAAATACTTCACGTAGCTAGAGGTTTTTAGAACTCTTTGAGGTTCGACTCCGGCTTCACCACCGCCATATCTATTTCTGCCTCATAACAGCAGTGTCAAGCACTGCTGTTTTCTGATTTGAAGGATGTGGTAAGGAAGACACACTTATCCGAGGCATTCCAACTTAGTCCTCAGGGGTAGCAACGTGTCTGTGGTCGACCTCACGTTGAATTTTAGTATTATCTGGGGTAAATTACAAATTTCCGTAGGCTCCAGTTGCCACTTGCCATCAGGTGGACTGCTTGATAAAATAGAAAATCGAATCTTAGGCACCTCTAGTTTTTTACATATTAAAAATTAATTATCACTTGTTTTAACGATGAAGAAAAACATTATAGTAAAACTAACATGCCTAAAATTTCTTAAAATGCATTCGAAAGTCTATAAAGTCTACCAAATAGCCCTTAGCCAGCGCGATAATCTGTAACTTAAAATCCTCTCTTTCTTTAGAGAAAACTTGTGTTTAAGAGTCGGACAGTAATGATGATGATGACGACAACCACGTTTCATGGAATTTCGGAAACACTAACTTAGTAGACATACTAGGTTTGGTTTAGTGTGTGTCTATAATTTGATTGCACATATCTCTTTCCCGAAAATAGTTTACCTAGTAAATAAAATTGCTGATTCAATTTCATTGAAGTAATTTCACTGGCATTGATATAATTATATAAATAGCAATTAAATCTTACGTAAAACGATTAATAAACACCAGTTTCTATTGTGAGCGTGTGACATTGTTTTCGTTTCAAATTACGAGCGCTGCAGTATTTCTAATTCATTCCTTTCCTAAGCCCAGTCAGAAAGTTTATTAACCATTAACAAAAGATACATTGCTGTAACAATGATCTTGCAATTGTTGCCATGGCTGTTAATTATACGGTGCAGTCGCATCAAAAACTGATGAAAAACAATACGAAGAACGGGCTATTGTTCGCTGAACAGTGACGAACTGGTCCGTGAGAGACGGTTGGCGGTTCAATCCGGTAAAGGCGTTTAGAGCCCACGATACGATATCGCATGCACGATTTGCGATATTTCGATACATCTAGAACAAACGTGCTATTCAATTCATTTCAATTCTGTGATTATAATTATTACAGCCTTTTTCATGCACGCATATGCCACCCGCACATTTGAATTAATTCGCTATGGTCTCTTGGACTTGGTCTTGAACTGCGTGCGTTTTGAAGGCATGACACGAAAAGTGTCAACCCGCGTGGCGGAACGGTCTCCATACCGGTTTGACACGCAGTGGGTTCCGGGATCGATCCCCAGACAGATATCTGAATGATGAATTTAGATTTCTGTTCTGGGTCTGGGTGTTTGTGTATTCGACTTTGTATGCGTCCATGGCACCTACGATATAGAGAATCCTAGTGTGGGGCTGTAAGTGTATAAAGCGTCTAAATGCGTCTGTAGGGTCGTACCGTTGGCAGTTGAATCTAATAAGATAAGGCGTTTTAAAGATTACGACATGATTTCCACACACATCTACATCTATCACTGACAAAGGCTGGTAATGTTATTCATTTTGAAACCCGAAGTAAGCGACGAATAAATTTCACAAAACTAATTTCCCTCTTAACCAGTTTCCCATTTATACTTTTACTTGTATATTGTATTTGTGCTTTATACGTTTGAAGTATTTAATTGGCCATGTTATCACATAAAATAGAATTTATTTATAATTATAACAATAAGTTTTTAGTATCAATATGCAGGTAATGTCGTAAGCATTCGTTGTATTAAAATATCGTATGGATATGCATTTTCGTATTGCTTCCTAAATAACATGGGTTTTCAATTCATCCTGCATGTTTGCGTCAAATTAGACCCAATATTAAATATCACATCCAATTCGAGTGAGACAAATTTGGGAATACTGATATTCGGTATCGTTCCGTTACGACATCGACGGGTATATTGCGCGGCGCTGCCAAATGACCCGCGGCTCCGAGCGACTCTTCTGCGACGGTCATTTGCGAACAGAAGGCTGCCTTCATGAAACTTACCCATTTCGATATATGCATTAGGAAAATTCTGTAGGAATTTGATAACATAGATGGCCTGTGTATTATTATATATGACTTTAATAAAAAGTGCAATGTGTATTATTATTTGAGTAGTAGTGCAGTAGTAACCGACTACTACTCATTTATAATTATAATATTACGAATAAAATTTATGATAATTTTTCTTTTCCTATTATTTTCTAATGAAATTTATAACAGTATAATAAATATCGATAGAGTTCATTTTCATCAAAGAGATTAATTACATTATATGGCTGACATTTTAAAATTTTTCATACAAGAACTTTTATCCTATAACTTAACATTGACACTATCCCAGATCACAGACACATCTGGAACGTCTGACACAAATTTTAGAACAACCAATAAGGCGTGGATGTCCAACCAATAAGTCTTTTCCTTGTTATGTCCGGTCTATTACTACTACTATATAGTTTAATTGTCGTCTATTATTCTCTCAAAGTTGCTACTTCTGCCTTGAAGGGTATGGTAAGCGACACCTTACACCAATACAACTTAATCCCAGGAGTAGCAACCGATCTAGTGGAATGCAAACATTAATGACACAATCTTATTTAAAATTATATGAGATACCCATTCCTAGTACTGGCCACTTCATTGCGTAAACTTCACTTTATCGTTACTTCGATTTCATAAAAAAAAAGATTTTTCTTATCAAATACTAAAAAGATTTGCCACTTTATTATTAATTTTGACAGTAAGGATGCTAATTACTGGTGTAATCGGTTACTAAGTCCAAAACGTTATCTTGCTATTTAAAAACCGCTTAATTGAACGGACAATAATAATAATAGGGAAAAATATATTTTTTATAATGATTTGTTACAGAAAATAAAGGTGAACTTCCTTTTAAGGGCGAAAACAGTCACGAAAAATATCAACATTGTCGTTTGTAGCAAACAGTCGGTTTAATTATGACAAGCATGACAGTTAACATCAAAGTAGCCGGAACACAAGACGTGCGCTGGACGTTTCAAACGTGTGTTCGTGTGATAGACAGTCCGTCCCTATTCCACCCCTTGTGTAAGGGTGTGGATAGTTCAATTTCCAACTGAGCGGAAAATGGTTTTCTTTTGAAATCTCGGTCGGTTTGAAAGGGATACGCACGTAACAGAATAACGATATTACATATTGCTTATATTAATATTTGTAAACAATATGTATTCTATAGGCAGTGATAGCCTAGTGGTGAAATCACAACCTTTCCATCGAGGAGCCCGAGATTCAAACCCCAGACAAGCACCTTTAATTTTTCGAAGTTATTTGTGTATTATAAATTAATTAGCACATGCTAAACCGATAAAGGAAAACCTATAAACATAAAGGGAAACCTACACACCTGAGTGATTTCTGTGAAAAAAAATCACAAACGTATGTGAAGTTTATAAATACCTCTTCATGCGGGTGGTCGTCTATAGCCTAACCCCTCTCACTCTGAAAGGAGACTCGTTCCCTACAATGGGAAAGTAAAGGGTTCATGATAATACAATATTATATAAAATGTTCCTATTAATAGCGTGATTTTGACAGTCGTCATCGATATGGCTTAAGCAACTACTAAGTATAAGTCTATGGGTTATATATATATAGTCTATGAGTCTGTCAATTTATCTGTCTGCAATGGATTATTTCAGAAGCGAGTAAATCAGTATTTTAGAAATATTACTTTTTTATACTTATTACCTATTTTGAAAACATTATACATCATATAAGAGGGAACATAATCAAAATAAACAAAAATAAGCGAACCCAGATACGTGAGAGTTTATTTACTTGTCATCATGTATCTGGGTCTGAACTCAAACATGAACGTAATTTATAAGTTTTTTCGCCGTATTACAAGTCCAGTACAATCGAATGTAATTATTTATAAAAACCATATTTCTACACCATTGTTCAACACCGTCCCAAAAATTCCAAGGGATGTACAATCGGGATCAATTTGCTATCTCTACACCTGGTCCGGTTCGTCCGAGCTAGGAAATAATCGGCCATTAAGGTAGGGTCAGCAGGTAAACAAAGCGTCGCATTAAGAGGGTGGATTAGCAGTGGCTGAAATATGTCGGTGGCGGTAAATTTTCTTACGCGCCCCCTCTGACGCCAGCCCATCGACAGCGCTGAAGTGTATCGTCAGCAAAAACAACGCTAATAGATTTTGTATGAAATTCAATTTGCGTTAAAAAAGTAGAATAAGTCACTACATATATACATATACTACATGATAGGTAATGACTAAATATCCGTTTAGTAATCAAATTACAAAAAAAACATACAATAATTATTTTCTTAAAATGTAATCTGGGAGTATGGCAGAGCCTGCCCAGTCAAGCAAGAAAGAAAAGCAGAAAAAAATATCACAATCGTAGCAATTTAAGCAAATACAATACATAACTCACACTTGAATTTATTACTAGCTTATTTAAATATTTATATTCATACATTCATTCATATAACGTAACTTATAGTTGATTTCTAACTTTTGTGAAGTCACCACTGCCATACTTCTTCTACCTTATGACAGCAGTCTTAAACGCTGCTGTATTCTGGTTTGAAGGATGTAGAAAAAGAGGTATACTTAACTTAGTCCTCAGGGGTAGCAACGCATCTGTAACCGACCTCAGGTAGAACTAAGTTTAGCTATGATGAATCATAGATGACGTTTTCTACTCTCACAGCCCCACACTAGGATTCATTGTATCTTGAGTGCCATGGAGACACACAAAGACGAAAACACAAACACCCAGACCCAGACAAGAAATCTAAATTAATCATTTAAATCTGTCTGACCGGGAATCGAACCCGGAATCCATTGCGTGTCAGACCGGTATGGTAACCGCTCCGTATCGCGGGTCGTCGATGTCCACGGGCAGTAGTAGTACTTATCATCAGGAGGACTGCATTCTTCGTTGTTACTCAATAATAATAAAAAAAAATAATAAAGCAACAATAATCCAAATAGCTTATTCGTCACACCGTACGCACGTCTCCCGATTCGTCCCACCGAAAATTTTCGTTCGAGCCGTTTCTAAAGCGCCTTTTTTAATCTCTATAAATCAAATTTATGACTTGTGTAAGCTTTCTGTTTTATTTACCCTTTTATAATTTCGTTGCTCGCATATACTGTATACTGTACATTCCATACTCTACACTATGTAGAGTTTGAACACTTCAGTGGCCATTTGAATTTTAGTTTTGATAGTTTGTTTTATGAATATGACAAACGTTTCAAACCTTTTACGAATAAATTTTATTACTTTACGATATTGTCAAATATTGGAATATTTTGAAAAAATAATTTCAAGTTATAGTTTCAGCTATCTTTTCAATCACATGTCTGTCTGTTCTGTATAATTAATATAATTATATGTAATGAATAGATCAAGTCACTGAAAAGTAATAAAGATGGTTCTTTTAGCTTTAAGAAAATTAATTTATGTCTTGAGTAAGGTAAATAAACTTTTGCCGTTTTTTTGGTGTACTAAGTTGGAGGTAAGTAGGTAGGTAAGAAGCTACTTATTTTTTATTGAAGTAATTAAGAATGAAAGGAATGCGGCTCGATATTGAATAATATTATGAAAATTATTTAACCCTATTCATAAAACTTTAGTAATTTAATGTGTCCTACCCATACACTGCTTCCTCTCCAGAAATGAATCTACAAACATACTTATTTAACCACAAAGTAAAAATTCGTTAGAATGACGGCTAAGTCCGACCCTGGTATAGTGTTTGCAAAGTAATTTGTTTCCACCCACATTTTCTTTCGTAGTGTACTTATAAAAACAAATATCAATTTAAACTCGTAACATCTAAATTTTTATAATATTTCAACGATCGACGTAAATCCATGTCAATATTTAAATTTACAGTTTTATTAATAAAACGTATTTCTTTTAAGAAAAGGAGTTTATTTAAACGTAAAATAAATAGATGCAAGTAACAAAGATTTTTTATTTTTATACTAAACTTCAAATAGACATACACAGACCTAGAACAAAAATCGATAGTCTTAAATTTGATGCTTACTTAACCGGAGATCGAACCTGAATCCCCGCGTGTTAGACTAGTATAAGCACCCCATCACGCAGCTCAGACACCGTTGATAAGTGTAGCTTTCATCACTCAAGCATAAACAAAAACAAAAAAAGAAAATATTTTTAATCTTAAATTACCACACCGATGCTTCGCAAAACACCCGAGTACTCACACTCAAAACATCGCGGCGATAAATCTGACAGCCGGACCCCTACCCCTACCCCCCAGCCATGACTGTCAGCTCAAGATGGACGGCCAGTATAAACCTGACGAGAGACGACTACCCCGCGTCGGAATGGCTCTACGGAGGGCAGTATATCACTTTTATTACATGCCATCTTCATTTTCATATTTCATATTTGCATTTCTCCCACCACCTTAAAAGGGGGGCTTAACGTTACGTTTTTATATGTGAACGTTCGCTTTGTGACTGGCGATGTCTGAGTGCATTGATTTTTTAACAAAACATGTCAAAAGTTAAGTAACGACATTCTGTACCAATAAACAAGGTTTGTGATTGAATCACGGTCTTCCAATCGAGATGTCCGAGGTACAAACCCCAGACTGACTTTCTGATGTTCCGAAGTTATGTGCGTATTAGAAATTAATCATTATAATTATTCTATGAGTGTTAAAAACCTACGCACCTGAGAATTCTTTGAAAAAATGTTTTCAAAGGTGTTTGAAGTCTACCAACTCGCATTTGACCTAATCCCTCTCATTCTTAGAAGAGACTCGTGCCCAGCAGTCGGCCTGTAATGAGTTGACGATGAACTACCAATTCTATGAAGTGTTAAGAAATATAACGGTAATTCAATTATCTTCGTTAATTTCTGTCCCAAATTTTTATAATAATGATTAGTTTAATGGCTTTAAAAAGAGAAAGTGTTTATGGATATTGATGTGATTTGTATGAAGATGGATGAAACTTGCATTTACGAAGTGCAGTGGGATTAAATAATTTATATAAAAGTGCCGCTGGCTTTTCAAACCTTTCAACACTTAGAAATTCTTTGAATACTTAGTGTATGCTCGTAACATCAAATACTTTAAAAAAAAATCTAAGATTTTAGATTATCGGTTTAAACTTTGCGTTGTCTGGCAATCTATACGTTTTGTTAATTAGAAAAATAACAATAATAAAAGATAGAATAATAAAAAATTTTCTAGTAGATAAAATCGATTTTTAAAAATTGATCTGTTTTTTTATGAAAAAAAAATTAAAAATCTATTTATATGTGCTAGTTTTCATTTATGTACCTGAAAAATATGGAAAATTTCAACTTCACATTTTGAAGCACCACCATCGCCACATCAATTTCTGTGTTGTAGCAGCAGTAAGTTGTGGTAAGGAAGACATGACTTGAGACACTCCAACTTATCCCTCAGGGATAACAGCGCATCTGAAGCGGGCCTCGTTTGGTACACTTATGTATTGTAAAAAAGAACTAGGATCGTATAAAAGAGTAGCATAGTATACATTCCCCAAATAAATTTAGAACATGTGTAAAAATTTAAAGAGTCGAATATGTGGGCGGAGACGCGTGTGAAATCTTGTCTATTAATAAAAAATCCGCCAATACTAAATCATCAGTAATAAATTTCCTCCAGCATATTGGCGAAGAATAACTTACGAAGCACAAGGAAAAATTCCAAAAACGATCGGTATTTTGACGACAGCACACATACATCATTTGGGCATAAAGACACGAATAATGGCCGTGCGACACATTCGAACAATACTGGAATTAATTACCGCCCGCCCAATCGCAGATGGAATGCGAATGTATGACAAAAACCTTGGGCGGGCGGCGTATTCATTAAGGTGTGAAGTATGAACTGAATAAAATTGAACTTCGACGTGCCAAAAACATTTGGAGCACAATATTTATAACGTCTGTTTTACAAACATCACGCACCAGCAACGGAATGTTGTTTGTTGTAAGATATTATGTAGATATTTAAAATTAATTTTAACGAATCTATAGTGCAATCGTAGGGATGATCTTTATTAGAATTATTTCAGAACTAATTTGATTGCACATCAAGTGCAATTTTTTTTTATCCATACTGTCACATGCTGTAGTGCCATAGTTATAATTGTAAGGATCTAGGGCAAAATTAGAAATTAGCGCCCTTTAAACCTGAAGCATATAGTACGTATTTACTTTCTACAAAGTCAAATTCTTAATAAACCGTATTCTGTGTGGTCTGCGCATGTTTCTTCTCAAGTCTGAAATTCTGATAGACACTCCACTCGTCTGCCAGCTTCATACTAAGTCTATTTATATCCATTATTTAAATTCGCTGATTACGGGCGATGGCATTCAGTTCTTCGAAACCTCGAACTTACCACGTTTCTAGCGTACAAATAGTCAAAAATACAATACCTTTCCAAAATTATTCTCTAAAGCATTCCAAAATCTGCAAAACAAAGGCGTATTAGGTGAAATATTCTAAGCGCAGCGGAAACCGAAGGCAGCACTTTGCACGTTGGACTTAATATCTGTTTAGTTGTGCGCTAAAACCTCTTATAATTCCGGTGGACGCTCGTAAAGAGGGCTGTACACTTGCAGTTTTTGCCCGCTCGTGGTCACCGCATAGTTAAGGGGAGGTCCTAAGGTTAATGCACTGGTTAGTGGTTAAGTGACGCTTTTGTCGCTAATAGGATGTGATGGTTGGTTTATTACGCTTTGGTGTACAGAGGTGACATTTTAGGCGTTGATGGAAATTTTATGAAATAGGGCTTTTCCTTTTTTTTCGACATTTTGTAGCTAATTTTGTTTTTTTAATTAAAAAATTAATTACATTACATAATACAGGCTTTAATTAGTATTTTTTATTGTTTGTTATAAAAAAAACACAACTATCTCAAAGTTCTTTAATATTAACCTATTTAAAATATACATAGATGTGTAATTTCTGAACTTTTAAAATCGTCGCTTTTGTAGCATATTTCACCATACTGTTGTAATGCCAATGAAACGTATGATAAGCAATTTGCTTTTCATTTTATAATTAAAGTTTACACTTGAGTAAGTCAGGTATTCTCTAAATTATCTCTAAAATATTGTAAAATATTAATTAAAAGGTTAATAACTAACCTCCACTTCGCTTAAAACAAATACGCAAATACGGAGACCCAGAACAAAAGTTTAAACTTATAATATATCATTCATAAGTGTTAAGTTAACAGTGCTACGCAGGCAACCAAATTCTATACAAATTTATTTCTCCACGCAAAAGAGCTTCCCCTTAACAGCCGGCCAGGTATTTAGCCCACTATTTATAGAGGTGTGTTTAAGAGACTGAGCTAGCGATCCCGCTTCCTGATATTATGTGAATATGCGACTACACTGTATCTCGAAAAATCTACCAACACTGCGCATTTAAGCTCCAAGATTTGTAATTATTGTTTAGGAGAAACATTGTCGTAATTCAGCACGTTGAGGTTAAATGGTGGTCACTTGTAATTATTTCACGGGTTATAGCGAATAATTACTTTTTTACGAATTTGAATGACATCAATTGCGTTAAATATAGTTGATTCTTAGATTTATTAATACAATTTATTTACATTAAAACAAATTAGCTGTGCATCCATAACATAAAACTGTTTTCGATTTAGCAGACTTTTATTTAACTTTATATTCAAAATAATAGTCTAGTAGTTTAGCTCGGATTTAGTGCTAATAACTATCCAGTGCTTGAATGTGAGAAACTACATCGTTACTGGTCCAAGACGGCACTTAAAACACATTTTTCGCGACCGTTCAAACAAACATAGGAATTTATGAGCGGTTTTATATAATCCGCGAAACATCAACACAACCATTGCATAACTAATCTTGACTTACCTCAGATATTCGTTTGAAGCGAATTTTTTAAGGCACTTACATATTACAGTTGCGAATGCGAACGAATGGGGCTTTTTTATTGTGAGATGTATCAAACGAGTATCTAGACCACCTGGTGCCAAGTGCTCACTACCACCCATAAACATGTGTAATCAAAGCTAGTTATGCTTGGAGTACTACTTTAGGTCGGTTACGGAATGTTGTCACCCCTGATGACTGAGCTGGAACACCGTGTATTATCTCTTCATTACCATGTCTTTCAACAAAACAGCACTTATATGGATTTATAATTTTGAAATTACTTTGCTCTTGTATTTGTCTCAAATTTGGCTACACAGAAACTTATTTATAAAATTAAGCTACGTCAGCAGGAGGAATAAGGTGAACCCTAGTGATTAGCCAAATAGCCTGATTTGAAGGCGTTCGAAAGGGGGTCGGAAGGCTTGACGGTCGTCAACCCATCAATGTCGGTTATTATTATTAATAACAATCGTTAAACCTTGTTGGACTTCTTATGAATGGTTCGAAAACACCAGAACAGATACAGGTTGTCCACTAACACGTGCTTCCGACATCGATTCGCTTAGAATCACCGTGATGCTGAAAGCGGAGACTTTTGCACGTAATAAAAAGGCTGTATCTCAATAGAAACCCAATGACGACAATGACTACTTGGTGAAACAGAATATATGTTTTTTTATATCATGGAATAGCAAACGAGCATGTAGTCCACCTGACGGTAAGTGGCAAGTGCCGCACATGGCCATTTTACGCCCATACCTGAGGTCGACCACAGATGCGTTGCTACCCCTGAGGACTAAGAATGGCTCTGATAAGTTTGCTGCCACATTATAAAATTTAAAAAAAATGTGCTTCCCTTATAATTCCCGTTAGCTAGGTGTGTGATCGCCGTGTGATAGGTGGAAGTATAAATATTTGGGTCGTAAAAAGCTAACTCACAATGCCGTGAATCAGCCGGTAGCCGTATAAATCCGTCGTTGCGCTGCGTAAAGCAGTACATACATATTTGTTTCAGGCCCTAAATCAACGTAACGTGCGCGCGCGCAGCTATAGTCAACACGATTTGTTTGGAGCGGAGATAGTCCTGTTTTGAATCAGGATTTTATTTTTTATGCGCACGAAATATTTAATGTTAGTCGTAAAATTAGTAAAGTAATTGATTATTTAAAATATCAGTATTATATTGAAATATTGTAATGTAAGTCGTAATAATTTCAATTGATTTTAATCTTATTTAGTTAATATAAATTTATTACGTTTAAATGTTATGTGGTTCAGTAAATGTTTAAAACAACTTCTTTTTACTAAAATAATGAAATTAACTTACTGTAATACAATTTTTGTGACTTACCTGATATTTAAGTTTTATAAAGTGAGATTACAACATGACAATCAGTCAAATTCTAAACGCTTTATACTGTTATAGGAAAGTTGCCTGACGTAAAGCTAACTATAATGACCATGGGTTTATACCTATTATGTAAATTATTTTCAGTCAAAGATTATAGATATTTTATACATTGGGATTTACGATTTCAAAGAAATCATGACCTTAGTCATTCGCCCTTCGTATTACTTTAGGAATTATCCCAACCTATTCTTAAACCATGCGCCCCCTCACGGACAATTCGTCATCGCGCGAATGAATCTCTCGTCGCGCTGGGATCTGCTCCCACATCACGCCACCGAATGTTTAGAACTGACATCTGGAATTATACGGTAACGATATTAATTATAGAAAGCGTGATAGCCTGATATCATAGTGGCATGTTTCGGCACTCATGTCCGGGTTCTAGGGTTCAAACCCTACGTGTCTACATATTTTTGATTTTATGTGCATATCTTTATATTATGGATTATTTGTATTATCGTTTGCTTGAATGATACAGGAAAATATTGGAAGGAAATCACGTTTGAGTCTTCTTCAAAATTAAGTTCTCAAAAGTGTGTAAAGTTTACTTATACGTTATCGGCCAGCGTGATTGACTAACATTAGTTTTACTGAACATATCACTACGTGCACAGTAGTGGGACAATGTATAATATCGATTTGGTATTATCACCAGCATTAGTGCAATAAGTGATAAATAAATTAAAGGTAGAATGTTTCCACTCATCTGCTGCATCCGCTAGACCTATTTCTGGTTACAAGCATTTTTGTTAAAAGCTTCTGTGTTACCGTTTGTAGTGTAGAGTAAAAAAACATTTCAAAGATCAGGTTAGTCACTATGTATAGCTACGCATCTAAGGCCGACCTAAAATCGGTAATTTTCTCTAGTTGTCTGTAATCTGTTTTAAATATCTGTAGCCGATAATAACCATTTACTAGCAGATTAACTGTACTTTCGTTTGCTATTTAGATATTATAGGTAACTTCCCCGGAATTTGCTTTCGTAAAAAAATCTTAAATACGTTACACAATTCTTTGTCGTAATTACATCCTATCTATCAAAGCACAGCTCTATACATCTCACAAATATTGGCCATCTCTCAATCTTGCTGAGCCGTGTCGCTCAGCGCGCGCGTGCTCCGACGACGGACACACGACCGAACAACATCGTTATAGAAATTGTAACTACTTACAGCGAAATGCATTTATTATATTTTTGACCTATTAAACTGAATTTACGCGTTTTTTTGCATTATATGAATACTTATACATTTTAAAACACAGATTTGGAAACAATGGTTATATGATGTTAAGCCGCTGTTTAATCTGAATGTTGTTAGAAACGACTAAACCGATTTTGACGGGTTTATATGAAATAATTATTACTTGACAAGCTAATTCCTTGCTTATTCGAGTTTTAGTATAATGTATAACCTATATTCAAGTGGGTAGAGATTCGATCGGAATCTTACGTATGCCACAAAAACGTTGATGCACAATTTCATATAAAATTTCACCAAAATAATCTTATAAAACTATGAGAATATTTATATAGATTTATTAAAGAAACTTCATTTTCAGCGAGTTAGACGTAAGATATATAAAAATTAATAATACAAGTACGATACGATATCGTGTCGCATGCTATAGTTCGGATTCTGTCCATTTCCACTGATGAATACAACCGTAAATTATATGACCATATTATTATACAATTCACCCGAGCGATATTTGCGGTAATTACATAATTATTTGGCGCAATAATAATTCGACATTAAAATAAAACGTTACCAATTATAATTATCATCCGAATCCAATTAAACGGTCGCAATTTTCAAATATCAAAAACACTCACGTGAAATCTTTAGTTGCGTAATT
>DWRA01000348.1:0-26706 GCA_018250295.1 Spathilepia clonius | reverse complement strand
TCTAGATCGTTACAGATTCATAAGCCAGGATGACTTATATTAAAATATTTTTTTTAATATTAAGCTTGCATTTGTTACTCTACTTGCGATATGTAAATGCATTACTTTTACAAATTTTCTAAATAGACATACTTATTCTCCATAATATACTTAACAACGACTATTCCTGGTGCAGCGTGGTTGTTTCGTTGGTAACAAATAGTATCAAGTTGACGAGTCAACGCATCCATAAATCTGCTATCTAATCTAGCCGTCATTCCCAGCCTATTGCGGTGGATGCGTTATTACAAGATTTATACCCTGGACCATCTGCAATATGCATTTGAAATGGGACCCTTGCATCTCTGTTGCTATTATTTGCATACATAACAATGTCATTAATTAAACTATCTAACATATATTGAATTGGGATATCAAACAGAATTCAAGATCTACAATATTTTAATAAGAAGCTGAAACTTATGGGTAGACATTATAAGAAATTTCAAAAGTATTTAACTTTATTTATTTTATAAAAAAGATGCGAAGAAATCCTTGACTAATACTGCAAGACTGAATTCTTTAAAAACTTCGAATCTTTGCAAAGAATGGGTGGATTTATATGAAGTCAAAACAGCGAAGGGCTGACTATTGTCGTATCTGACCTTTAAATAATGAACGCAGAGGTGTTCGGGCGCAACGAACTACTGAACTTTACCTATAACGGTTCCAATTGCAACATCTCGTACATTCCCTTCGTAATGGCGTTTTCTGCTCACTATTCTGACAATCGCCTGTTTACTCCATTATTTAAATGCAATATTATTTCGAACGCGTTAATTTTATCGCCAAAGTGCTTTACGGCTCACGCTAAATTAAGCACTGAACTGCAGTCTTCATGTCACAAATGTAGTCGAAATCCAAGATTTAGTGCAGCATAAACTGTTAAATATAAATAATACGTTCTAAGTTTGCAACAAGAAATGTTAAGTTCACCAATTTAAATCATGTGCGAGTAGAAACTTGAACTAAGCTCACGAGAATTACTTTTAAAGCGAGAGCAAATTGAAATGATTATTACTAAGCATTTGTTCAAACACTCTTTTAACGAAGCTTCAATTTGTTGAATCTCTTTTCGTGTCCTTCGTTCCAATCTACAGTGATAAAACCAAGATGCACTTTAATCATGCCCGCAAGACATAAATTACGATCCTATTGTCAATATAAACGTTATAATTCAATGTATTTTTATACCTCGTATATCACAATTGATTATATCTAATTGGTTTCGAATGGTCCACTAATAGGTACTAAATTACAAGAATTGAAAAGGTTCAAACTTTTCCGTAATTTGTGTGTATTCGTTTTAAACCCAAGCAATAAAACCAGTTAGTAATCACAGGCAGTCGGGGATAAAATATAAGATTCAATAATTAAAGTCGTAACTCGTGATGCACTCGCAAATAAATTTCATGTAAAATCGTAATGGCCGATCAGTTTTGTGTAAGAGTGAAAGTGTCTTATACAATTTCGCCAGACTGTTAAACAGGAATTTCGAAACACGAAACAACTGCATTGTGGTTGCACGTGCATCAAAGAACAATTGCATGCAATCATCTTTGAGAGTGCTTGTAGCATGAGAAATGCAACGAACGAAAGTCGTGGCCTTTGACAGCGAACGGGACGGCAACATCGCGGGATCGTCTTATATTTAGCTGGGAACATAAAGCTTCGTTTACAAATTTAATTGCATCGTCGATCGCCCGCCGCGCGACGCAAATAGCCTGGCGCGTCCCTGAACCTAGCCGAACTTTCTCCCGCACGCTGCATCCACGGAGATATGAACATTTGTTTTTATTTAACGACCACAATGGCATAAAACTTGACCATGACCAATACGAATAGTATGGAACTTAGACATATTTCCACAACTGACTATTTCATTTCGAATTGCTCTTTGCTATGCGGCATTGTTAAACTTAGCGGGAGTTATTTGCTGAGTCTGGATAGTTTAACATTACAAAGTACAATTTCGTAGTCTTGTAAGTTTTATCCAATCCCGTCGCATACATAATACAGCGTTGGTCAGCGCCGTCTAGCTAACATAGAAGTTCCAAGAGTCATTCTGAGAATTAATGGTTAAATTATGCATAGTCCGCTCTAAATTGTCACAGCTCCGCCGACCGACTGCACGATGAAGCTAGGTGCAGAGCAGCGCAGGCCGTGTAGGTGTTGTAACGACAACACAGCATGGGGTTTTGGTCCATGAACTTTGATTAGAGACATACATAGGTATACTTATCAGTTGATAAAATAGATTACAAGTAAAGTTGTTAAAAAACCCGTAGATCTGAAATGTGAATATTTAAGATTTCATATTTGACATTATACATCAAGTCTTTAGCGTTAACTGTTGCAATTGCAGAGATTACTCTTGGGGTGAGGAAATCGAAATGCAGTCGGTGATACACTTAAGAGGTACATCAGTAAAATTTGAATCAGTCATCGTCGAGTGAACCTGTACGAAACGAAGGGGAAGCGTATGCTTTGTTGGAGTTGCATTATACGGGGAACATTGGTGCGTGCCCACACGCGTACTCGGCACACAATGCATACAATGCAAGCGTAAATACATCTTTGCTGGGCTCCACTATGCATAATCACACAAATTTGCAAGTAAAATGACGAGACACGGCACTTTTTAAGCCTCGCAAATGTAAAAACACAGCATTGTTTGGACGAAACGAGGTTCCGATCGACGGACGCATCCTTAGCTATTATCGTCCGAAAACTCAATACAAGGTCGACCGCGGCGGGACGTGACAAGACGAATAAATAGCGCGTTTCGTTCCGTGATAGATGCAAGGAGTGAATCGGGGTAATACTGAATTGGGCTGCAAATTATGCAGGCATGCGCCGTTGCGGCGATCACGCCCTAAAAACGGCGTTAACGAGCCCCACCGCCCTCTGCCGTCGACATGGGAACGGAAATCACTGTCTTGTCTGACGAGATCGCAGCCAGACAGACCACAGGCCAGTGGCCACTTAAGTCGCATAATTTATTACGTTATTGTGATATTCCATATTTGAATAGCAAACAGTAGCGATTGTTTTCAATAATCGCGTATCATGTTCAACGAACGTAGAGGCAAAGGTTAGAGCGGGTTCTCCTAACGCAGCAAGATCGTTAATCATAACATGAAATCGGGAATGTACAAATATGTCCTCTGCACTTTATAGCGGTAGTCGTGAGAATGCCGAGTTATAAGGCCGAATAACGAGCACGCAATTAGTATAAAACACTGATTGACGTCTATAAAGTTGCAATAGCAATGTAAATTTAATAAACTGTCACGAAGCAGTGTTTGTGTGGGTCCGCGCTGACCTTGGCCGTTTCAAGAATGACTCGTTAAAAGCACATAAACAAACATTAACTGCACAGTTTATATAGTATATACATACGCAGATGTACTGTTTTTTACTAACTTATCTGCAAAAAAGAAGTACACAGATGTGATTGTTTTTTTTACCTCCATTTAACATTGAATTATGCAATAATTTTTTCCTCACGATTTCCTATACAAAATGGTTAATCTGAATTGAGTTTTTAAGTCTACCGGATACTTGGTCATAATTAATTTATTATTGTAAATATTGAATCTGTAACAAAGGTTAAATAGGATGAGTTTGCAAATTTGCTTGCAGATATTACAAGAAGACTAATTTGGAATGTCTTGTTTCGTACGTATCTATATCCCGAAACACGAAAATAGATGGTATAGCACATTTTAGGCATTTTACACTTACTTAAGCAACAGTCCCACAATGAGTGCAGTCAACAAATCCTTGATTTACTTTCTGATTACCGGTAGACATCGTTTCAGAAGCTAATAGTGGTAGGACTCTTTGTGTTTCAAGTCTGGTGGCACCAACACCACAACTATGTCTGCCTAATAACACAAGTGTTGACCGCTGCTGTCTTCTAGTTAGAAGAATGTGGTAAGGGAGACATACTTATCCGAGGTGTTCCGACTTACTCTATAGGTAGCAATGTGTCTGTGGCGGACCTCACCATTACCATGAGCTGTGCTGCATATTCGTTTGCTACTTTTGTCATAAAAAAACTATAGTACTTTATCAGTTTCTCAGTCAACAAAATAAGAGTAAGTAAGGAGGTTGTTTAGTTTCTCCGATACCCTTTGCGGCCTCCCCTCATATCTCCACGCGCCAGTGGCGGCTGACTCACTACGACCGCGCCTCGCAATGTTAAGGGTTTGGTCAATTCTTTATTATACATATTTCTCACTTGTGTTTCAAGACTTTCAGGTAAGAATAATACAGCAAAATATGTATAAGTAATTACAACATATCAACATATTGTATAACTAATTTAACAAAGTACAAATAATTTTCAATATGAAATTTATTCGACACCGCTACATATAAAAATTGGGTACGAGCCCTCGTCAGACCAATAAGTAGTAGAAGACCTTTCTAGCTTCACAAACAACGTAGTAAAAAAACACATTTTTGTCGCTGTTTTCCAACAAGCTTGACTTTTCTCTGCAACCTGAGTTCGATTTCCAGAAGTAAATATAGATGTCTGCTCTTGGTCTGCTGTTTGCCTCGTGTCCATATTATAAGGAATACCAATTAATAACGTAGCGTTACTACGCTACTTCACAGCAATAAATGTAGAAACCAGTGTATTAATTATTCTATATCCGACCATCTAAGCAGGTGTTTTTAAATTGAAAAATAATCTACTTAAAACTTATAACAGCATTCTTTATTTACACGTGCTCAGTGCAGCGCCTTAAGTCGACATAATAAGCTAGTGTTGGCTTGTCGGGCCCGTCTCAAGGTCTCGACCAACGTGATCAGACTATTTTTTGTGTCGTAATTTCGCGGACCAAATAAACATCTTCCTGCAAAATAAATCATAACAATAGTGACGTTTTAATGCCAGAGTAACTAGATAAATAGACTAACTTAAATTGATAGTATGAAATATACCAACAATAAGTTATATTCCTCTTATGTTTTAGACATTTGTGAGATTATATTTTTACGTATCTTAGATAGGTCAGATTTTTTTTCAACTGAGATAAAAATGGAAAAAATGTGGAAAGGAATACAGACAAGGAGGTCTAATATTGTTATTTATTAGAGGCACTAATTTAACTATCGCCAATTTAGAATCGATAGGAAAATAGATCCCTATAATGTTTTCGGAGAACCATTGGAGGGATAAATTCTAAGTAGATAATTAACCATATCTACATCCATACTATAACAAAATTAAAACGGGAATGTGTCATCACACTGAAAATAAAAACAAGTTGTAAGCTACATACAGAAAATCTAAACGCTTGTGTTATTAAGTACTTTATTTTAATAATCACAATATTATACCAGACAATGTGTTCATGTGTATTCTTTTATCTTTCCAATCAGTGTAACAAGAGATATAATTTTATTGTATTTCGTACCAAATGGAACAATATGATGTAGTTACTTACAGTTAGTTGGTAATCGTGTGTTTATTATGCGCATTATTTCACAAGTTCATATGAGTCATGAATACATATGCTGATTTCAGTCTCGTCAAAGAATAGTTTCTTCTATATTATTGTGTAAAGGCTAATCGATTATTAAAACTTGAATGTTGACTTCTTTATAGTGATCATATTAAATAAGTTATATTTTAAATGAGTACTTCTTATACATATGCACATAATTATTTTCTCGCAAACGGCTCCAACAATGTGGATTAAAGTTTGAACCTAATAGTTTACTTAGTGTATCTAAATAATAAAAAATATTATTCACACAAGTAGGTATCTATAGTAATTCTATTTTTATAGTCGACTAAAGCCATTTTATTAAAGTTAAAAGCGTTGATATAGTATTACACCTAATTATAGAAGTTTTACATATTATCTATTATTTTTAATTAATATGTAAAATAAAATTATATTATATGTTAATTAAAAATAATAACGTCGAGCAATTACTGACAGACTATTAAAATATTTTTTTTCTGGCACAGTTATTTATTTAATAGCGTGTATTATTAATACAATAATACGTTCATATAAGCAATATTATATTGTAAACTCCATTTTTTAAATATCATTACCGATGTTTACTGCGGATATTTAAAAAATAACGATAACTAAATGTCAAGTACAATTACCGGTCTTAAGTAAAAATGTTCGGCAGTTGTAACGATTAACATTTTCAATATGCGAGTCAACATTATCAATAAAAATGGTGTTACATAAAAATAAGAGCATTTCATACATTTTGTATTAATATGACATATAATAGTAGGTAACTTTTTGTCAAACCTGTAGAAAATCTTTTAAAAAAGTAACAAACTATTTTAGTCTTAATGTATAATATATCATATTTTAAAATAATGTACTGAACCTGTTACTAATTAATTTAGAAGAAAATGATTAAGAAAGCGATTAAGAATTATTTATTAGACCCACTGGTATTTGTGATAGAAGAAGCTTTCAAAGTTTGGATTTTATTTTTAAAATTATTGCCTAATAACTTTGGAAGCTATAACTAAGCATCCTGTGGTCATTCAACGACAAACAAGTTTAATATGCGTATTATAAATAACCATAAATTGTTTATCATATTAATTAAACCGTGTATTTTATATTTATCAACAAATTAATTAATATAAATGTAGAAACCGTAATAAAGTAAAGATTATTTTATTTATAACTATAAAGTATTTTTCCTATGCATTTTTAGGGTTCCGTACCCAACGAATAAAAACGTATGTAACGTCTGTAAGTCTATCACAGGGTTCTACCTCTTGAATCATAAAATATGCAGTGTTTATTTCTACGGCCACTGTTACAAATAACAAAACATAAATAATGTAAAAATGACAGATAAACCCCATACTAGAAACTCGTACTTTTAGGAATTTTTCGTAATAACTATTACATTATAATAGGAAAACAGTTATAATATTAAAATACATAAAAAAAAAATTCTTTTATATATTTATAATTTTTCATAATACTTTTTTGGCGACAGCTCCATCTGTGTTGGATTAAGCCATTTGTATGTTGTTCTAGTACCACAGATAGATGGCGTTTACTGTACTGTCTACAGACAGAAATTTGTTGGTACGGAACTCTTCATTTGCGAGTTCGACTCACACTTGGCCAATTTGTATAATAGTCTCTAAGTAAGCAATTATAATAATGTAAGATGATACGTATATGTTTATAAAATGTGTTAAAAAAGTGTTCTTTATCGTAATCACCTCTAGTTATCTTAGGAAACGGTAATTTAAGAACATTTAACGAACATCTAATCATTGAATAGGTGGAAACTATTCGATAACGAACGTATAAAATTAATTAAACATGCGAAGCGGTTCAATAGGTTTGTAATACATACTTTAAGCTGAAAACAGATGCGGGATAGCATAATAATATCTCATTAAGTGTATTGGGAAGTGTGAAAGCGTATGTGACCTTTGAATGGACGCCATAGTCACTAAAATTACCGATAATTTAATAAAACTGTACATTCCTATACATATATTGTACGAATATTCATATACAGAGAATAAATACGTACATAGGTAAGAGACCATTATCATTTACTCTATTTTTGTTACTTTTTTTAAACAACTACAAATGTAGAATAAATAGTACCTATCTATGTTTTTCACCGATCCCAGTAGGTACTGTAGTTTCCCAAACATGATCTAACGAACATATAATCTAAAGAACATTTTAGTAGATACATACCATATTATTACCTTATATTTAAAATTACTTTATCTTTGTCCGTACTAAAAATGGATTAATACCTATAGATATTTAAATTTCCAAATGTAGTAATTTACAAATAAACATAAAAAGCAGATGCGATGTCGCATAGAAACTGCTTCATTAATTTTATTTGGATCCGCCAAGGTATTAGTTCTGGTCCTCAGATCATGGAACTACATTATAAATTATTATTAAAGAAAATTGTTATATACCTAGAAAGAATATTAGCAATTACTTAATTTTTTACAAGATATTTAATTCTGATGAAATTATGTCTACAACAGACAAAGGATTTGAAAAATGTTCTTAACATATTTAGCCGTTGAAATTTCACCCATTTAAGTATTTTAAAACTTTGAATATATTTTTACATAACGACATAATTATTTTTCGACAATTTTGACATCTGTTTGTAAGCAGAATAGGTATACAGCCATAATAAGCAAAAAAACGTGTCAGTCGCATACGAATTATCTCGTTAAGTTTATTAGGAGCTGCCAAGGTGGGTACTTACATAAAAGCCCTTGGATCAAGAATCCCATCGTATTTTACGTATGCTTAAAATCATACATTTTTAATACTAAATTTATAGTTTAAAAAAGATTATATCGATGTTTAGTTTTAATAATACCTGTGAAACCTGTTTGTTCGTTTTGTATGTAAGCAATAATAATGTTGGAATCCTAATTGAGTCGTGTACGCGTTTACGGATTCTTTAACCTACTAAGTCCCTTACCTCTGCTGTCTGTAATTAAACACGTATACAAAATATATGTATATTAATATGTCGATGTCATAAGATTAACCAATTTAAATATTAAATTCGAAATACATGCATATCCTTTTAAATTTTCAAAATCAACCAAGTTTGGTGCAATCAGAACGAAATTTCTTTATTTTTATATGTAAACTCGTATGAATATTAAATACAGATTATAACACTTTATATAACAGTAATCCAAAGGGATTATCATAACAGATAAATGTGTAATTTTCGAGGTTATTTTCATGTCATCTTTATAGGTCAAGTTAACGAATAACATCGGCGTCATGCACCGCCCACGGCACGTACCTACCGCACCTACACTTATCAGTTTGATACGCCTCAAGTGAGATTCTGTCACAGATTGTAAATCTTCAATGAGGAATTTATAGCTCTGCTATTTTAGAGACTGGAATTTGGTTTTCATGACAGTGTTCAGACATAATAAAACTGCAATGTTGTTTATTACAAGGAATTACATACATGCAGTTAGGGCAGTTTTGTCATACCTTGCCTTTTTTGAGACCTGTCTATAAAAATAAAATAAAATTAAGTACCTATATCTATAATTCCAATATAACTGCCATTTTATGAGCTATCAGCGCTATTATTCTCATATACATCAGACGGACAGACAGCGGAGGCTTAGTAATAGGGTTCCGTTTTGCCCTTTGGATACGGAACACTAATGAGTGCGTATTTAACTTAATTTATTTGTACTTAGGTTGGTACGTTTTATTGTTTACGTAACAAAAACAAATATGCATACTTATGCACATAATTTATATCATTAAGGGATTAATAATTTTACAATATAAGATTAATAAGGTTACATGAATTGTATAATATTATAAGTTCAATTAATCTGTTCTTTTCGTATGACGGTGTTACGTTGAAACTTTGCTTTTAGCATAAGTTGTTCCTAAAAAAATAATAATGAACGAGTTGTTTTAGTACTGTGCAACGCGCATTGTTACGAGCTTATAAAATGACACACCAATCATTTATTTTTTACAGGTAGATCTACGCAATAGATAAGTTTCTACGCTTCTAAGTGTATTTTCAAAGTTCTTGTTAGGCGGACCGTGAAAAATTTAGGACGGTTTATAAATAGACCATGTAACAGGATATATAAATTGACAGTTGTAAGACAATCGCCTATATATTAGCACACACTCGCATTCGCGGCGGAGCCAATGCGATATTTAAACTTGTTTTTGCGTTGTTTATGTATCAACGTACGGGACACAATTTTATTACATCCTTACTGCTGTTACCACTGAGTTTTTATCACCAAAGAATACAAGATACGAAGGATATTTAATAAGTAGATATTTTTTGCGCCTTATGGTTTTAATGGCGTTTATTCAAACCTGTATCCAATGTATTATGTAACAACTAAATCGTTTATTTATTTAAAGCTTTTATAAAACAAGACCAGTTTGATACAGCTGTTGCAACTTTTTTCTTTTGCTCAGTTATGTTCTCAGAACTTCAGGAATTTTTCCAACAGAAAAGGTAGTTGTTTTATTTTATACATCAATACAAAAAGATAACTTTTCAATGACAAGTAAGCAATTATCCAACACATTTGCTTCAGTTACCACTTTGTTTTATGATTGAAATTAATAATATAATAAATTCCACATCCCTCATGTCTCCATATTAGAAATCTGTAAATAAAGAAGAAGTCCTACCTTAAGTCTATCAAATGTGTGTTGCTATAAATGACAACTAAGTTAAGTAGATATGCCTTATCTCATTTTACTATGTATAATATAGAGAGATGTGTAGTAAACAGTTACAAGAACTACTAAAGAGGAATAGGTGTGGCAGCTGAACCATTGAGTTAGGTATTAAAGCTTCAGCTTATTATTAAGAAGACAGGCCGCAGTATCTTCTGTACTTATATCATAAATAAGAAATTAGATGTAAATAGCGTAGTTATAAATATAACTTAATCTGTCAAAAACAAGTGGTTCTCAATATTTTTTTATTGTGTAGAAATAACAAGCGAGCATTTAGTGTATCTTATAGTAAGTGGTCACAATGGTCCTGGACATTTATAACCAACCCCAGATAAGATTAGAGTTCTAACACACGTCGCCCACAGATGCGTTGCTACCCGCCAGGACTAAGTAGGACTGCCATGGATAAGCATGTCCCTATTACCAAACCCTTCAAACTAGAATACCGTTGCGCTTAACACTTGTACCAGTTACAAATGTACGTAATAATACATGGCTTTTCAAATATGATTCATAAAATTATATACAATCTCTCTCAATTACAGTTCAATCTCATTTATGTCTTCACATTCATCACGCTAAGTGCTTAAACATAAAGTAATTATGCAAATCAAAAGATAACATTTCCTCTATTAGTTTTGATTACTCTGTTGCGTCATTCGTGCCCGTATTTATTTATATAAACATCTTGCATTACATGACAACAGATTATAATAGGCAAGTTATCATAGACGTCTTATTCCTTTCAATATAATTTCATACCAATTAGTACTAAACTTGAACTTAAATATTAAATTTGATATTTTACTTAAGTTAATCATACCTGCTTAAATTGTATCAACGACACACAACAAGCGATCCAGGTTTTTTGCTTATTCATATTTTATTTCTTTTTGTAAAGGATACGTAAGTAGTAGAATTTAAGCCGGAAACGAATTATCGATTGACAAAAAATACGCGTATACGTAATGAGTTTTGGCGAAGAAACCACAACAATTTGGACAAGCGAAGGGCCGGCGGGCAAGTCAATTTCGGGAAAACGCATTTTTGCTACTACGAACGGGAACGGGAAACGGAAACCAGCTGTGCACCGAAGCGCAGTTAATGTATGGGGCCGGCGAAATTGCATTTTTAGGGCTCCGCCAATTTGTGCCGCGCCAACCGTGCGCGAATTATAACACATTTCGTGTGCAAAAAACAGAAAAGGGTTAGTGTCTGCTGTTCCAAACGTTACAGTAAATGTAAAAGAATATATTCGTAGCGGTAGAAGAGCTGTTAACATTTTAAATAATAAATACCTTATAATTTGCGAGATACGCCTTGTTACCAAGTTATAAAACTCGATTATACTACTTCAATATAAAAATTGAAATCAATCACCGACCGACGTTCTGCTGTTTGGCTTTAGTGACTTTTAAAACATAACAAAATACACGTAGTTTCAGACCCCGGCTTTCTTCAGACATCAATCCTCTATGGAGGACGTGGAGAGTGGAATTTAATACGAAATCATCGGAACGAAATTATCGTCATGCCGTTTTTAAAAGGCACCTAAATTGATGTTAATACAAATGTATACCAAAAATGCAACAAGTATTAGGTGTAATTATAAAATTAATTCACTAATTTCGTGAATATTATTACGCCCGTAAAGTTACAATTTAAAATTGTGTCTATTAAATCCTAACCATTTTGAATTTCGTTCAGTACTTAAAAGCATTATTTCTTTAAAAAAATACTATTAAGTAAGCTTTATTACATTTACTACTTTCTTTGTTTTATCAATACACTTACTTTACAATAGAATATTCAAGTAATTTTGCTGGTTTTCACAGTTAGATTGTTTTATCCAAGCCTATTATTCCGCCAGTGCATGCAACCATAGACAACGCAGCTTTGCCTTTTTATTTTACTCTACTCTATGGCAAAGTGAATAGGGAAGAGATAAAAAATATTCCGCGTAGCTGAGTGCCTTCTCTTTAGAATTTTGGATAAATTGTTATTTGATTCTAGACAGGGAAATTTTTGAATGGGTCATATTATTTTCAAGCTCTACTCTTCTAGTAAATTATAAACTTGCCTCATAATAATATCATAATGTTATCAAAAGCTTTTTATAGGACTTTGTTATATAATTACGTACGTACATTTAATCCAAAATAATTATTTTACCACTTCTATAATTATGAAGTTGTGATAAGAAGATCAGATATAACTTTAGTTCTTATTTCTATAACTTAGCTCAGCTGACTTACATTTTTATCTATCATCGCATCATTATACCTTACATAACACGCTAATTGCCAAAAAATATATAAATCAATATTTGGTTTAAGATCTTAAATTTAAGTCCTAGATTTTTTACTTCCATGGATATAAGATACAGATAAACTTTTTTATTCGTGTTGCAATTGGCGAAGGCTACCTACCTACTTACATCAAATTAGGTGTTACTTGAAGCAGTTAGCAACGTAAGTATCTAACTATCTCTGAATTGAATGCACGCGAGTGGCGGGGGAGCCGGTTCTCGAACGAAACTAGCCGGCTCCAAGCCCACAACCAGTTTCGCGCCAATTATGTGGACTCGCTATTTGATACGATATAAACAACCGGCGAGAAATGCATCCAATACATAAGTACATTGTAGCCGTACTCCTTTTGCTGATCTCGCCAAACGTCAACGTAGGTGTTTTGAGCATTAAGCAATTCGACCAGCGCCACCGCTACTCCCAGGAAATTCAATTCGATGAAGCAAGCAACAACACACGATTTAATGGCAAAAAGCTATGCTAACGTTTAACAAACACTCCACGACTTTTAATGATATGTGTCCAATGTAATTCCAACTTGTCTGCTTACACCTTTTTAATTATTCATGAAATCGATGACAAATACATACAAATATTAGTATGTACTTATAGTTGTCCGAGGGTTTAGTAAGATTAGACTTAATTTTTAAAATTTACTATTAATGTAGAGGAAGTAATGTCCGAAAGTTGGATTCTAACTGAGATTTCGTATTTTTTTATATTTACCTGATCCTGTCGGAAACGATTTCGGGTTTGGAGTTTCTCTTCGCCGGTGTCATGGTCTGGGGCGGAGCATGTGTTGGGCTGGCTGATGGCTCCGACGGTGCAGAAGGCGGCGAACAGGAGCCGGAGCTGGAGAGGCTAAAAGCTCTGGTGCGCACATCGACGGCCGCCGGGGTTCTGCCTGATCGTGCTCGCCTGCGGCGCTTCTTCTCCTCGTCGGCTCGGATCGCCGCTCCCGGCGGAGCCCAGTCTAAGTCTTTCTTCAGATGTCCTCGTCCGCAACGGCAGCCACACGCTTTGAATGCCAAATCGTAGCCTTTCTTCGTCCAAAGATTCTGATGTCGCTGCCGTTCGGACCACGAGCGCGCTCGGCCACAGGATTTGAGATATGCGAGAACCCCGGCTTCCCATTGCTCGAAGCACTCTCGGTGCATGTACCGGCCGGCGGCGCACGTGTCATTGTTGCATAGCACGCGGACCGCGTCCTCGACGCGCACGGGTTCCCGGGGGCGAAGGCACTCGCCGGGCACGCAGCACCCGTGGACGTCCTCCGCCTCGCGCTCACCGGTGGCGCCCTGCCGTCGCGGAGCCATGCCGCACCACGATCGACTCGCAAACGAAATCGAACGTGCCGCTGCTAAGTACCGAAGCGCGTCACGCGAAACACATGCTTGCCGGAGCGCGCGCGGCCGACTAATAACCGCGAGTGAACGAAAGCGAAATTTCAAGAGCGCAGCGCGTCGCCGCGCCGCCGCCGCGCCACCCGCCTGCACGCGGGGCTGACCTTGCGGCGAGCGGCGCGGGGGCGCGGGGGTGCAGCGAGGGGCGGGGCGATGCGGCCGCCGCGGCGGGGGGGGAGAAAGTGCCTAGGAAATTTTCACTTTCGCATGGTGGCGGACGCGGCAGCGACGGTGGCTGCTGCTGCCCAGGGTGGTCGGGCCGCGTCCGCCCGGGGTGGCGTCCGCGCCTCTCGCCGTCTCGCCCATACCCACACCCGTTTCAGGATTATGCACTACCCCTCAGTAATTGTTACGCAAGGAATTTTGTTCCTCTCCCATTGCGTATATCCGTGCGGCTTGCCCATAAAATTGGTTTTCACTAAATCCCTTAGTCGTTGTAAACTTAAACGTATGCAACACTCATTTGCAAGCATTCTTATGTAAATTATTAAATTAAAACAGAGGTACTTAATTTCGTTACCCATCATGGAATTAACTATTTACTCACTAAAATTTAATTACCTTTCTGTAATAAAATTTGAGTTCATCCACTTCGCTACATCATTAAGTACCTAACCATCTACCTACTTCTTTTGAATTAAAACGAAACGACGGCAGGTGTAGTGTGTTTATGTCCGAGTGTCCAGACGTACGGACAGACGAGCCGGCGTCCGACGTGGAGTAGGGTTGTAACACTTGATGATATCACACTGTTTATTATTTTACGCACATTGCAATCGCTGTATGATAATCTATTAGTTGTAGATAAAGGTGTATTGCACCTGTATGTTTACATCACTAGATAGCAAGTGTGTATCAAATCTACTAGGCAAATAGGTAATGTTAATCTATCCTTATCGTACCTGCCTGTTATACATCTGAAAGCGTTTCTTTGTTTACAGTTTAATTGGTCTTCTTTAAAGATACTTATCTAATATATTTTTAAGTAACATTTTACTATCTTTTATTACAAAAAGAACAATTTTATAAATTAGTAATTCCATTATTTGGGTGCGTAATGAATTTAGGCAATGGGTACCTATTATATTTTATGTAAGTAGGTACATAATACAAATTCTTTAGTTTCCATCTGTTTTTACACAAACCCTGCTTCATTGAAAATCAAGTTAACTGTAGGCATACCTATTATAGATAGACAAAGTTTGTATATGCACAGCTACTCTAGGTACTATCAAATGTTTCTTAAATTATCTGTGCTTCGATAGAATTCGAAATCAACCTTTCAGAGTATGACATGTAATGGAAGTTTGCAAACTACCTGCATGGTCACTACCGTCCATGGGCACCTGCCACTAAATTCAACCGTTAAACTTTGATAACTTACGAAATGCCAGGAACATGTGTATTAATTTTAAATTGGGGCTATCTAAAGAAAACAATGAGAAATTATAAACATTTAATCAAATTGTTTATTTAACATTGTTATCATATTATGATTTGCTCTAGGTATGTAAAGACTATAGGTACCTACGTAAGTTTATATATTCTTATATTAAGTAAATAGGTAGCCATTTACTATTGTTTTTGAAAGGTCTTATAACTATTTTTTTTTTATCTAAAAAGTAGCATTCTAGCATCCACCTGTTAGTAAGTGGCTACTGTCACCCATGGACATCATAGCCAAGCTCGGCCACAGATGTGCTACTAGCTCTGAGTACTAAGTTACGACTGACATGTCTTCCGTACCATACCTTTCAAAGCGGATAACACCAGCGCTCAGCACAGCTATTGGGCAGATATAGATGCGGCGGTGGTGGAGCAGGAGTCGAATCACAAAGGATGCCACCACCTTCATTATATACGATGCATTTTTAACAAAAACCAAATGGATATCACATGGATATCGGAGGTCGGAGGTCTTTGGACGGATTTATGTAGCAAGGTTGTGTTCATAGCTTATTTAAATGTAATTGTTTGCCTGTCTGTCTGTCTGTTTTGGCGATCATTCTGCTAAAAATATTATGAACACGGCGCACTGATACTTCGAAAATATATCAGGTTGAAAGTTAATCGAATTAAATAAAAACTAAAATCTTATACGCAAGCAGATCCGAGAACGTGAATTATCTCTTATATTTATATTATTATACCTTCTATCTATAACCTACTTGCTTAGTAAATGAAATTGATTTATCTATTTACATTCGTACCTTTAAGCTTCTTGATAAGCGCCTGTTATCTTTACTTACAGTCGCACTATCTGCTTAGCTAAATAGGTACCTATATAATATGTCATTCTACAATATAATAATGATGAATGTGCGATAACCCTAGAACTTTTACTGATAACTATACTTTAGTATGATGATACTGATGTAGCCTTGAATAAGAAATAAATAGTAATTCAAATTATCAGTAGGTAAGTAGATAGTCGGTATTGTAAACTGATTTAAAAAGGTGTTTCTGATTTCTACTTGATTTGTGTGTGTATTACTCAGCGATGCTTTAAATGTTTTTTTTATTACATACCTAGTAAGATTCAGGAAGCAAACAAGCATGCAGACTGCCACGGCCACCTGATGATAAGTGAAGACTGCCCATAGACGTATTAGGCACTTATAACCAATTCCATATGGGGTACGGTTTCTACCAAAAGCCAAGCACAAATTCGTTATCACTCTCGAGGATTGAGATAGTTACCTCATGAATGGCAGGTGGTGGGAATCTACACCCTTTGAACGAAATACTAAAACTGCTTCACGCAGAAATAGCTGTGGCAGCCATACATCCCAGTTTTAACTAGGTATACTGGTTTCAACTTTTTATTTTATTTGATGATTTTATTGAGATATTCTATTGTGTAACAAATAGAGATACATCAAAAATATGTGTTTACCCAGAATACTTTATTATTGACTTTTTTGTAGTAATCTTAAAGACTGTCGTATTTTTAAAATGTTTCTTTAGTTTTCATTAATTATTTACTTCTTCCTCGTATAACGGTGTTTCTGTGGACTAACCTTATGTAAAGGGGGAAATGGTTCAGAATTCTTTACTTACCGGATTACCGAGTCTAGGCTATTTTGAGTTTTTTAATATCGATCTATGGTCATCGACAATAAAATTATTACAATACTCTTTGAAGCTTCAAGAGAATCGGTCTCCTTCCGTGGTTTATACATTATTTAATTAAGCGGAAGATAGTGCATACAATTAAAGAGTTTTAACGTAGTAAGAATATTCATCATACCGTACCTACAAATATGTAGGAAGATACGAGTCGTATCGCGACCGGTATTATGTCGGTACAAAAATTCATAACATTTCAATTCAACCTCGCTGGAATTCTAACAACGCGATGAAATAATCCGACGGGGCTTCAAATATTCGTAAAAAATTAAAAACAAAGTGCAAGCATCTTTTGAGTGGTTCTCTTTTTTGACAGAACAAATACGTACTCACACGCTCGCCATTCACGTGAATCGAATGCGTTGTTCAAAACGCGCACGTGTGTTCTGTAGGGTGTGTATGAAAGGGCTATAACAAAATGGCCTACACGACTACACCTCTAGAACCGGTTCAAGGCTGGAGGGCCCGAGTGCCGTCCCTCCGTGAGACTAGTGAATACGACATAAAGAAACTATAATAGCGCAACGTGTGACCCAATTTTGTTCCTTGCGTGCCTCACTGCCAGGTGATAGTTGCATTTCATTACGAGGGGAGCTCAACACGTGTATCGAAAAACCAGCGGAATTATATCCAGACAAATCCGACATTACGTCCCGATAACATCCATTCTGGATCCCCCAGAACTGTATTACCGAGTGCTAAGGTGTAATCGGACGAACGCGACCGGAATCGATAAATTTGTGAAGGAACTGCGTCTCAACTCTTTCAAGACTCAGTATTGTGAGGGTTTTGTTTGTAGTCCGCACATCTGTGTGACCTCTGAATAGCCATTGAATACTAATAAATTAAAGCGTGTAGTTTTCGAGAATACGGAGTTGTGATAAAAATTGAAAAGAACTCTTCTTTGTTCGCGCTCTCCATCTTGAATTGTCCGGTTCCTATTATTTCACATACCTACATGATTTGAACCCATCGTGTGCATATTTTATGAGGTACTCTAAAGAGTTATTTAAGTTATGTAATAGTGAGGAAAATCCACGTGTTTGCCAAATTGTAAACATACGTAGCTTCAAGTTTTTTTGCATATTATTTTGTTTGGTTACGTGTTCCGTTTTTTATTTGAATAGTTTTAGGTAAGTAAAAGCATTAGTTCAACCTAAGCGCGTAGTAAAAACTATTTATTTCAACACAAACCCAAAATTTAAAACCTCCTACTTATCTTCTATTTGTAAATAGACACAAAACAATGAACAGTTTGTATTAAAATAAATAGGTCATGTGAGTAAATGCGTATAATTAGTAACCAAAATCAATTTATTGATGGACTTAATCCTTAAAAATATTACTGTCTCATTTAACTGGCTGTAACAAACAATACTCATAGCCTACGCGTAAATTTTTGACGTAATTAGTATTGTGAATTATCTGTGGCGTTAATACAACATCTTAGCAGTAATTACGACATAAACCCTTTATGCTATGGAAGCAAAAACACTACTCGTAAGTAACATAAGGCCTCTTTAGCGGATGCGGCTGGCGAATAAATATTGCATAGTTACTTGTTAGTGGTCAGTACTTAACGTCGTTTGCACATAATGAGTGGTTCTGTACTCTCACGGTAGGAATATTTCTATACGCTTTACCAATGTGCCAGGAATATTTTTATAACATGCGTCGCTATTGTGCCAATATGGTGCCTTAAAATGATGGCATTTGGCGCATTGTGGTTGTTGAACGCATTGTCAGTCATCGTATTACAATTATATGCATTTTAATGAATTGCTTGTATATACGATGTGTTTTATGTTTTATACTTAATGTATACTAACTAGACTTTCAAAGACATCAAATTCGCGGCTGCTAAGTGAAATTAAACTATACTTTCTCATGCGTTTAACAAGTTATATCTCTTTAGCTTATCTAAGTATTCAAGTATCCCGTATATGTATAAACAAGTCTTATATATATAAATATCGAAGTTATTTTAGACAATATGTTGAATATATCTGCTTAGTATGTTAAATAGGTACATATGAACGATACGATAGTTGATACCTTACGTAATAAATATGATGTTTACAATAACTCTATTCATCTGTAAGATTAATCTCAATGCTCTTGTAATAGAGCATTTCCATAAAAACAAAGAGGTCGTTTGTTTTCCACAACACGTTCCCTGCTCCAGTATGTACGCGATATCTGATAGATAATATACGTAGTTGTAAAAACATACAAAAATATATTGTGTACTAGCTAAACGCCGCGGTTTTACCCGCGATTAAAAAATGTAATGTGCCATAAATATACCTAAGTGAAACTATGGATTTTATTTTTTACGTTACGTTATTTTAATACATTTTATAAAATAAATGTAACCTAAGTTACTTTGTGAAGTGAAAGTACCGTTAAAATCGGTTCTGCTGTTTCGTGGAACACCTCAAACGTACAGATATACAGACAGACGGAAGAAAAATCTTAATGACTGATTTTTTGTTATAAGTGTGTATCGTATTTTCTTTCACACGCGTTTACTAAATACTAGCTGTTTTGGTAATACACACAGACACTCCAATTTACTTTATTTATATAGATTAATATACTAGACGTTTTGGTAAACGTAACACACACAGTGACATGTACATACTTCTTTGGGAGGATTTATAGTCGTTTTATTGTTTATTCATTGATGTAATATACATGTAGTACTGTATATGTTTCATTATTAGTTTAGTAAAGGGCACATTTGTAGGTAATATGCTATTTCTTTATACTCATTCAATAAAGGTGTACTGAGCATTTCTTTTGATACGTTCTTTGTTCACATTGCTTTGTTGGGTCTGAAAACCGATATCGCAATTTTTATAGATATTTATTTAATTTGTATCGGTACAAATGGACCTTAGTGCGATGGAGCATTCAATAAAAGAAAAAAATGATCATAAGGGTAGCGTATCTAGACAAAGAAAAGTCTATGTAGCTCTACATAACTCTAATTTAAGTTAAACTTTTTTCATGTCACAAACTCTCAACTACATCTTAAGTAAGAGCTTTACACTAAATTACTTTTAGAAATGCGAGTAAAACTTAAAACAAAAGCTTCCCACGAAGTTCCATTACGGACCCTTAAAAGCCCTCGCTTGACCCACATCTAAGGAATAATTGAGGAATAAATTGTTTAATTATTACTTTTATAGGTCACTGCATAATGTTAGCAGGTGCATCCAAGCGTACACCTGCTTGGGGCTGTTCAAGGTTGCATGGTTGTGTTTTTTTTCGCTTATTTTTGAACTGCACGCAAGCCCCGTAGACTAGTTTTAATTGCGCATTCTGCGAGAATGTTGTTTATGTTCGATATCCTAACGTTTTTTTACCTTTAGCGTCTTGTATTTCCTATTTCCTTGATAGAATTCGATAAGAAACTGTCACGTAGTTTTTGTAGCTTCAAGTGAAGCGACGTTTGATGTTCAGGTATTAAAGTTATTGATAATTGAATGTCACTTTTATTTGAAATGATAAAAGTTCGTCAACGGTCAAATATACCAGATCTGTAGGCAATGTGTTTAAAACAAGGAGCTTAATTCTCACAAGTTGGTTTAAGCTGATCGCAAGGTCGCATTTGACCTATACCTACGACAATAAAAAAAAAACAAAAGAGAAATATTTTATTCAACATGACTATTAAAATAAATAATTTATTTGCACATTAATTAAACAAAGAGACAAGTGTTTTATTTATTTTTTGTTCTTGTAGTTCGTACTGCAAGATTATTTAATACTGGATAAAAATAGATCGTGCAAATATAGGAAATAAATTAAAATAATAATTTTAGGCTGGGTGCTGATTTGCAATTAAAGATTTTCAAAAATTATGAGTACATATACCTATCAATATAAGTTATGTACCTGTATCTAAATTTCTTTTTAAACAGGTAAATTGAAGATAATCTCAATTTATTCTGCAGCAACATTAATGTCCCATTAATTTTGAATTCTCTCTCGGCTAGTTCTTTATATGTTAGATATTTATACGCCGCAACGCAAGCTACCTAATTCATTAGCATGCAAAAATTAAAAGCCGACAAATGAACGAGGTATCGCGATCGTTACAAAATTCATATAATTACACAGGCGACAAGCGGCTACTTTCCATTCCAATATAATTTCTCTGGCCAGTACCCGTTTAAGCATCGAGTAACAACACGAATATAGAAATACACGAATATATAATTATGGTGGCTATAGGCATCCTGTGGAACCGGTAGGCCTTGATCTCACAAAGGGACCCTCGTCGATCTGCCGGCGGGCTAACCTTGGGTTATTTTTAAACCACGCTGGCTGCATTCGAATCCCGTCAGGCGACTCCTTCCGACTGTTACATAATGCGAAATTATAGTTTGCATTTTTTTGTTCCTCATCTTCGTGAAAAGCGTGTGGCCCTGTCATTTCGGTTTTATGGCCTTTGTTTTGGCTCGCATATATTTTATTTCTTTTCGCCGAATCGTAAAAGGAAGAGGCAATGAAGGGTTAGTCGTTTTTGTATAGTGTAGTGGATTATTTATGGTGCGGAATAATGGCCGCTCAGGCCTGCCGTATTGGGGACAGCTGCGAATTTTCCAAATTCTCGATTTGATTCTCTATATTTTTTCCTCGCACTATTTTCACACGTGTCCGTCACCGTTCGATTCACAACATAACAAGCTTTTCTTCCCGACCACATTATTCCTTTGTGCGCTCGTACCACGTTAACTCGATGCTATTATCACGGTAGCTTGCATACATCCCCCTTTTATTGTGTTGTTTGTGCATTGAAAGAAATTGGAAACCTTATAAAAAGACACTTTGAAAATACCTGAAACCCGTTTAACTTGTTTGGGCCAGAGGTAGTCCGCTTGTTTACTATTTTGTGCGAAAACTGGTGACACGAGAATATTTTTGTTTTATTTATATCCAAACTGGGCGATACATTCCACAATTTAGAGGTTACAGATAAGCTATCTGATAAAAAACTGAATAATAAAAGTAAAGAACAACCGTAGTCTTTATTAACCTTTTACTGTAACCTGCTAAAAAGCTTATACCAATTACGTTATCTAACCATATTTAATTTATGCACTCCCACTAGATTGTGAATCCCATTTGGATTAGATAAAGAAAGTATAACTTGGTAACATTACTATTACTTATGTTTATAGGACCTCTATGTTAGTGCGTGATCGTTTTTTATCCTTAACAAAAGCTGAAGCAAGATGTATGGAGTTTTATCCTGCTTGCTTCATTGATTACATGTAAATTTGGTTGAAAGTGCATTTTAACTTGGTAGAAATTGCTATTTAAATTGCCTGGACGTACGCCAAACCTTCACTACTATATTTTGTTCATGTTGTATGTGAATACACGTTAATGGTAGCAAAGGTTGTGTTTTACTCATTATGATAATATAAATGTGTTCTAGCGCACAAAATTCAGTGTAAATTTTCTATTTTCATTTACACGTATCTATAAATCAAATGCTAGTCTAATCTTAACTAATTGCAAATTATACTAGGACACAGCATTATATAATCGAGATATCTCTTACATATCTCGTGTTCCTATATGAATATAACATTGTTATTATCCTTACAAAAACCCGAAAATCACACGCATCAAAACAAGACACAAAGAAAACAAAAGTTCAGCCAAATTGCTGCCACTATAATTAATACTGCCCCATTTCATCAAACTATAGCTATGCTTTGAATCCCAGCTATGTTCCCATATCGAGTTTGAATCGATAAAACGTGGAATGTTTTTCTAAGAGGCACGTTTCTTGGAACATTCGTTTTGTTACTCCTCAAATTTCAACGCCCTCTTGCATAACTGTAAGGCTAAACAAAACATATATTGTGTTCTGGAAGTAGCCTGGCCTTATTTTCTTTCACGGAAATCAAATTGACAGCTTAATTATGTATTATTACCAGCAGTTCTCTCATTTTAAAATATCTAGAGGCCTGGTCTCACCAGAAGAAGATAAACAAAATACTTTAGAACTGACTTTTACTTAAAGGCCTATTAAATTACTTAAAGTAACGTAATTGAATGAAATTATTTTGTATGTTAGATGTAACTCGTATTCTGCATATTTTTTATATCTATTACCTCACTTTAGCGAACTATGTCGTCCTATAGGTATAGTTATAAACCGACTTCCTAAAGGAAACAAGTTATTATTCGATGCGTATCTGTATTTTTCTTCCTTTTTAAATAAAGTGACTAATTAATTCATTTGTTAATTACAGTCTGTAAAAGAGTAATTGAAGCTCGCGTTTAAGCTCCCGAAAGATGTGGACGATTGCACTTTTTAATTCACATGTTTTTTGTGACGTTGAAATATATGCCTCTGTGCTTTGGGAATACAAACGGTTAGATAGAATCTTTATTAACATGTTGATGTGAATATTATCACGTCAAATCAGAACCTTACAAGTTATAACTTAAGTTTTTAATCAAAAATTGACAAAACTAATTGAGAATTTTATTAGAAAATTAGGCTGATTTAAATAGCTTTGCATATCTGTTTCAATCTATAAGGTATTTAAAGTTTAAACTCAATTTTGTCGTAACTATGTAACAGAAGCAATTTGTCGAAGAGATTGATTACTGCAATAGATATGGCAATAAAGTTGTCAAAATTATAGGCTTGATACGTTACAACAGCGCTGCAATCACGATCATACGATAACAGTAAGAAAGTTACACAGATATACATATGTATATTACTGTACCTATATAGGTACACGAATGCGAGATGCTACGACTCTATGTCGAGCACCATAAGATCTAAAATCGAGAAAATTTTCTGCTATCGTCACTTCCAAAAAGATTCTATACTTTAATGAAAGTGGCAGGTGCATGCAAAACAGCTGTTTTGATTTAGTTGTCCCGAAAAGGTGTTTCGCGAAGATTGAAAGACCGAAAGTCAATGATAAGTTAAACGACAAAAAATGATTGAAGGGGCAGTTGGTTTCGAAGATTGAAAAATTTTTAATTACTTATCAAAATTTTTAAATATTTTTTAAGTTACGTAGGGATCACGTATATTAATAAAATCTAAACCGCGGCTCTACCACAACAAACAAAACAAAAACTTTTATTTCTGCTTTAAATTTCTTTTCTATAAGCACTTATTATTACTTGGGATCACCAATAGTATGGTCCGATCAAATAAAAAGAAAATCTCCTGATTGAACATATGTTCCTGTCACAGTAAATTATACACGTAAAAGTAACAGGTTTATAGTACATTATTACGCAGAGCAGGGTTAAGCCTAGAGCTACAAATTTTAGGGGCTAATAGGGGCAAATTTATCCTGGACGAACTTGTGTAGTTGCTGACAAATTTTAGAGACTATTTAAATCTTGCCTTTGGGTAGGCAAAAATAATATTGGCCCACGGTCATATCTGGTCTAGAGAGCCTTAACGTAAGAGACAAATTATAGTAGTAGCGGCAAAATTTAAGTAGCCTAGTAGCGGCAAATGTATAAATCAGCCACAGAGGCACATTTGCACATGCCAAAAGGACCACAACAGCGGCCTATTAATGAAGAATGACTGTGAAGGAAATGGGTGCATTTAACTTTAAGTTAAACTTCTATATTATTCAGGGCACGGCTTAGATAAGCAAGTACTATAATACTATCTATAAAACGATTATTTATTCAATATCAAGTGCAAGCCCATTTAGTACGTTTACAATACATTTAATTGTTGTGTTTGAAATGATAAAAAACAGTAAATAAAGCACAATGGCAGGGCTATTCAAATTTAAATGCAGCAAACATTCAATATAAATACACTGCCGTCATAGTTTTTATCTGCGCAAATAGAAACCCATTTAAATTTGACAGGTGTTAAAATGCGTAATAGAAATGGTTCACAATAACTCACGAGGGGCCTATTAATAGTACCTACGAATAAACAAGCTATGTTTGTACGCAATATTAGCGGGAATATTTTGATGTACCTAACTGTTAAACAATAACAACGTTCAGTTAAATTTTATATAGAACTTACTGTTGAACTTTGACAAAACACCCATGGGCGTCTGTTATCGACCTCAGATAAGATGAGATTGGAGTGGCGGCTCAGATTGATCACAGATCCGTTACTATATATTAATGTAAGATACATACTACACATAGTAGTAAACCTTATCGCACCCTTTGAACTAGAAACGGCAGCGTTTAACATTGCCTTTATGAGACAGACATACTCGTAGGTGAGGCGTTCGACTCCAGAGACACCACCTCCAGAAGTTAAATAAGGAGGTTTCTAACACCTTCGTTTTCTTCAGATGTACCATAATTATGACGAACGATAGCCCAACTGTCGGACTAAAAATGTGTTTTAGTCACTCTGTCCGAAAAGTTAATATTTCGTCTTGAACCCCGCAGCAGTGACGCATGCAGCCAGACTAGTGTCATCAACTCAAGTAAAAAGTGATTGCGTGACGCTTCTGTAATAATCGTTCCTACAACTTAGTCTATGCTGTCACGTTACAAGACTGACAAAAACCTTAGAAAAATCTTTGCACTAAATAAGTGTTCTTAAAACAATTTTGTAGTACGCAATAAATATTGAAAGCGATTCTCAAACTTTGGAGTTAAATTTGTTATAACAATGAGTTAAGAGTTTAATCTCTAACAATATGACATTACAGTAGGTGATTACACCGAAATGATTTGTAAGTCTTTCAGTAGCTTACTTCTTTGGTTCTTTAATAAACGTTTCTTGATTATTTGACATACAAATATGTTTATCTTTAAGTTTAATGAATGATTGTGATTAAATACAGTAGCGTTTCAAGGCGCCCTATACGATACCTAAAAGTCTTCATTTACACCAACCGGCGCTGTCACCGTCATAAGCGAAATCTGACGAATAGTTGAACTGGGCCGTGTCATTGCTGACCAGTGTGGAAACACCTTAACACAAGTAGAATTATATAAGTTGCGCGTCTAATCGATTTATACGGCGCAACCTGTCTAACTATTACAGACTTGATAAGCACGCGCGATACGTAAAAACAAACGAAACAAATGTTTGTTTTTTATTTAAACAAAAACTTGAATGGGCGTCGCAGATGTTACGAATTTACCCCACAATTAACACTAGCTTGTATTACGCGGTTTAGTTATTTAATTTGCGTACACTTTTGTTTAATGTTACATTGTTTTTTGATTTGATGGAAGTAACAAACGCAACGAGCACGTAGTCCACCTGGTGCTTGGTCACTACCGCTCACGTACATCGGTGATCAACCTCAGATAAGATTAGTGCCCAATTTGAGGTCTGTCCAGTCTGCCCAGTTTGAGACCAGATGCGTTGCTGACCCTGAGCAGTAAGTAAAAATGCCTATATAGATTGAATTCTTTGATTCGATCGGATAAAATTAATCCTTATAGGTATTTCGCTATACGCACAATTTCAGTTGTCAATTCCCAAAAAAGGTTTCGTCGTCAACCCATTACTGTCCCACTGCTGGGCACGGGTCTCCTCTCAGAGTGAGAGGGGTTAGGCCA